>CAJHQQ010001287.1:0-104483 GCA_905132885.1 Moricandia moricandioides
AAAATACAAAAAACCAAATACACCCTAAACATTTCTTCTTAATTACAACTATGCCATCATCATTAATATTTTCAACCACCATTTTTGATCTCTTAAAGCTTTAGAATTGAATTTTCAACCACTTTTTTCTCATTCTAAACAAGCAAATCTTCATTTCCTCTCATTTTCTCTACATTTCCATCTAAAAATCTCTCTTTTCATAATCATAAACTTCATAATTTCGTTTTTTCACTTGTGAATCGTCAAAAATGTTTCATTTTGGTCAATATTGGAGTTTGGACGGTTGAAAAGGCTGGAAACGAGCTTCACACTGCAAAAAGGTAACTATTTTCATGGTTTAAGTTGTTTCTCAGATCTGTGTCGCGATAGTAGACTGTTTTATATGTCTACGCCCTTATGTAGACATACAATGCAGTCTACTTGTCAACGCGCAGGTCAGTTTTGCAATTGACTAAACGGATTTTTTTTGTAACGTAGCCTTCCCCGACAGTCTACATCTTAACCTTTGACAACAAAAAACGAAAAAGTACGTAGACCTACAAAGACGATTACGCAAAAGAGGTTAGTTTTGCATTTGAATGAACTTTTGACTTTTCATATGTAGACTTCAACATAAGTCTACGAACCGTAGACTTCAACATAAGTCTACAAAGAGGTCAGTTTTGCATTTGACCAAAATTTTGACTGCGTTGAAAAGGTTAGTTTTGTGTTTGACTAAAACTTTTTAAAAATATATTTATTTTTTTTAATACGTAGACTTCATATGCAGTCTTCTCTTCCCGAAAAAAAAATGTAGACTACCCGTGAAGTCTATTTTTTATTTTGGTCAAATGCAAAACTGACTCGTCGGATTTGAGAGTAGACTTCTTTCGAAGTCTACAAATCTGTAGACGTTCATTTCAGTCTACCCCCTAAAAAGTCAAACATAGTCAATTGCAAAACTAACCTCATTCAAAAAAATTAAAATATGTAGACTGTATATTTAGTCTACCTCTGAAAGTCAAATCCTGGAAAATTCTGGTCAATAGCGAAAACTAACCTTTTTGAAGTTGTAGACTGAAAACGAAGTCTGCTTAAATAAAATCACAACTTTTTTTTCAACTATAAAAAGTAACCCGTAAAATGGTCAATTGCAAAAACTAACCCAAAAAGTAGACTTATCTGACCGTCTACGGATGTAAACTGAAAAGAAAGTCTACAGAGTTGTAGACTCAACATGAAGTCTATTTTGAAATTTACATTAAAAGTTAATTTGTGTACTATGCATTAAATGTTTTCACAATTTTTTCGTTTGAAAGTGTGTAATAGTTAATCCTAATGGGTTTGAGTGATTTTGGATAGAAAAACTGTTGTAATTATGAAAGTATAATACTTTTGATTTTGCTATATTACTAGGAAACATTTGTAGACATATTAGTAAGTCTACGTTAATTGTCACAGTGCAAACAACCAAGTCACATCCAAACTGTCCAAGTTAAACCAGTGTTGTCTTACTGCTTTGGATGTTGTCTTATGTATTATCTCTTATGTGTTGAATTGATCAATTGTATTATTGCTTTGGATGGTGTCTTATTGCTTTGGATGTTGTCTTATGTCTTATGTATTTAACTTATCAACTGTATTGTCGCTTTGGATGTTGTCTTATTTGATGAACTTTTGTTAAAATCGTAGGTCTTAATTTTTCTATTACTTTGAGTTCTAATGTTTGCTAATTATGTAAACCGTATTTTTTTTTGCAGAAGATGGCTCAATTACTCGTTGTATACAGAGAATGGGTGGTGAAAAACTCTAGATGTGTTAATGTTATGTGTCGAACTTATGAGTTGTCTTATTGCTATGGATGTTCTATTATGCAGGTGTTAATTTTTTTTTTATTATTATACCAAAGGCAACCTTTTTTTTTCTTTGCTTCTCGTCTTCTAAAACTCAAGACCGGGACTGCTCTATACTTGACAAGAAGCAGTGGGATAACCAATAAAAAACTTTCATAAGAGCATGATTATCCCACAACCCCATTTTGGGTCTCTTAAACAAAATTGTTTCAAACAAAATTGAAGTTTCAAACAAAATTGAAGTTCCATCTTCTTCACTGCTCCCCACATTCCTCGTCTCACTCCAAGCTTTGCAATCTCCCTTGGTATCCCCATGTCTTCATGGTGAAACAAAATCACTTCACAGGCACTTGTTACTCCATCGTCTCTTCTTGACTCCACTGCATAAAGTGATATATAACATCATTAAGCTATGTTATTTCAATGTTTGGATAATTACAAAGTGATTTTTACCTGGTCCAATGCACCAGCTAGAGTAGAACCAGTCTACACGTTTTTGTTTGTTGTTACGTGGTAAACAAGGAACATATACTCCCTGAAGCAAGAACAAGAGATGATCATTAGAGTGTAATTAAAACAACTGTTACACTTATACTCTGTGCTCTCCAATACCTTTGTAACACAGTAATAAGTTTCACCACAGTTCCATATCCTCCGACCAATTACATACTCTCTATCACTACAGAAAAACGGGAACTGCAACATATCAAAGAATAAAGTCAAACACACAAAGTGAGAAAAATTGGTAAACTGCTAGGCAATTTGGACGTTCCAAATCATCCACTGAACTATGCACAACAAATAATAATCATGATATCATTCATGACAGTGATCCAAGAATTCAATCAAGAAACTTTAACATAACTCAAGAAAGCATTTCAGAGAAAATAAGTGATCCTGAACAGAGTAGCACAAGTCTATAAGGTGTCTACGAGGGAAGCTATCAAAACATCTAAAACCTAAGCCTTGTGAACTAGAAGTACGAAACAAGATAGAACCTACGACCAGAATAAGGAGTAAAACAAGCTTAAGCTAACCCAATGCATCCAACTATATAATAAAAAATTAGTGTTTCTCTATACAGAATCTAAGACAATGCATCCGAAAATATAATGAACAATCAATGTTTCTCTAAACAGAATCTGAAACCTAAAATAAACAATACACAAACCCAATTTTTAATAGATTTTTCTATGTAGACTGTATATTCAGTCTAAATTAATGTAGACCTATAAGACAGTCTACAAATCCGTAGTCTACAGTAAAAGTCTACAAATCCGTAGTCTGCAGTAAAATTCTGGGAGCAACCTGCAACAATAAGAGCCAGAGAAATCAATAAAACACAACACATGCTTGTACTCTACAAACATGTATTAACTCATAACACTTCATCAATTTTCGTCAACGACATATGCATTTCAATTTACATCAAATAAATTGAACATATACAAACCCTAGAACGAAAATTGAACACTTTAATCAAAACAATAAGAGATGCAGAGACTCTTTATAAACACATATAAAGAGAGAGAGAGACAAGGAGGAGAGTAATGGTGATGACGGGGAGGAGATGAGGAGGAGACAAGGCGGAAAGTAATGGTGGAGATGAGGAGGAGACGAGGCGGAGAGTAATGGTGGTGACGAGGAGGAGATGAGGAGGAGACAAGATGGAGATGGCTGAAGGATGGGAGAGGATAGTGGTGATGGTCGTGGTGGTGAATGGTGATTTCGAGAGGAATGTGGCTGGGTGTGAAAACGGAGTCGAAGAGGGTTCGCCGGAAATCTCACCGGAAATTGCCCCCTAAACCGCCTCAGATCTAAACGGCGTGATTAGGATTCTTTTTACCAGAAAACCCTAAAAAAGTATTTATATACTGTGTAATTTTTTTGGTTAGGTTAAATTGGTTAATGTAGACTGAAATAGACGTCTACATATTGGCGCCAATATGGAAAAATAGGCTCCAAAATTCATTTTCACTTCCCGCTTAGTTAATTTTAATTTTAAAATAATTTATTTTGGTAAACAAAAATTAACGTAGACTGAAATAGACGTCTACATATAAGTAGACTTTACTGTAAATCTAATATACCCTAAATATTGGCGCCAATATGGAAAAATAGGCTCCAAAATTCATTTTCACTTCCCGCTTAGTGAATTTTAATTTTAAAATAATTTATTTTGTTAAACACAAATTAACGTAGACTGAAATAGACGTCTACATATAAGTAGACTTAATTGTAAGTCTACTATACCCTAAACCAGAAATCTCAAACCCTAAACCCCAAATCTCAAACCTTAAACCCCAAATCTCAAATTATATTGGTTAAATCCTGTTAGGTTAAACTGTGTGTAGACTAAAAAAAAGATCTACATCTATATATGTAGACTTTATAATATGTCTACAAACCCCTTAACCACAAATCTCAAACCGTAAATGTTTTATTTGATCATCAAATTATATTGGTTAAATCCGGTTAGGTTAAACTGTGTGTAGACTTCTTAGAAAGTCTACAACAATTTTTATTTTTTTCCTTTTATTTTTTTACGAAATTTAATATATGATTTACTAAATATGTTTAATTATTTTATTTTTAATTTTATAGTCATAATATATGATTAATTTTTTTTTATAAATAGTTAGGAGTTTTTTTTAAACACCAATCCGGATAGACTGAAAAAAAGGTCTACTACTATGTAGACTATATAATATGTCTACGAAACCTTAAACCACAAATCTCAAACCCTAAATGTTTTGTTTGATCATCAAACAGTTTAAATTACTTTTTCAAATATCAAAATTATACAAAATGTAAACCACTAAACATTAATAAGCAGATTTAAGTCAATAAAATCAAAAAATCAAAATCTAAAATCTAACCCTATGGAATCTACTACCAAAAGGCAAAACATGTTACAACCTATTGTTTCTAACCCTTGAACATTGTTTAAGACATGGTTACCAAATTAGTATATGTTCCTTAAAAATGTTTAATTATATAAAAAAAAAATTTTACTTCATATTATCCATTATATTATTGATTAGTTAAAAATATTACAACAATTATTTTTATATATTTTTAAAATTAAATTATTAGATAAAATTATGGTGTAGACTACATAACAAGTCTACCGAGTGAATAGATTTCGTACGAGGTCTACATTTATGTAGACTTCTTTCTGTTACGTGTAGACTAACAAAGGATAGAAACGTAAAATATACTTTTGTTTTTTGTTTGGTCATAAGGGTTAAATAGTACTTTTATCACCCTTGTAGGTTGGTTTTGCATTTGATTGAAATTGGGGTACACTTTTAGGTTTAGATTGAAATTTAGGTTGTTTTTAGCAAATCCCCCTTAAAACAATTATTTAAGAATTGGTCTAACTTAAAAAATCACACATAAAATGACTTGTGACTACTATTTTAGTAGAATAGATCACAAATGACTTATATTTTAATAGAATAGATAACTTTGTCAGTATTTATATAAGCGAAGTAATTAATTAATTAATCTAGGACGATCCAACGTTCATTAAGCGTACGTGGACCATTTTGATCAGATCCTACCCGACACATCCTCTCTCACTCTCTCTTACCTTTGCCAAACAGTCCCTTTCCTTACACTTTCATTTGTCAATACATCCCTTGTCTCTATTTTTTTTTGTCTTGTTCAGTCTCTTCTTCCTCTGTTTCTAATATCCATTGTTGTTTCCTCTCGGACTAAATAATCGGAGGGAGTGTGATCCGAGTCTCTTTCGATTTAAGGTGAGTAAAGTTTTTTGTTGTTTTTTTCCATTGAGCTTTCTCCAAATCTTCTTAATGTGGCTAAAAAGAAACCTAACTTTATTGATTCGTCATGTGTTCCCGTTAAAGTCTTCAACCTGTTTTTGAGTGCATGTAGAAAAGCCATTGATTGAGCTAGCTCTTTATGTATTTTGGGAAATTTGTTATTCTAAATTTGGAACTTTTTCTGGATTTTTATATTATTTTTTGTTCTTCAATTTCAATCTGGATTTTGAGTAGGGATGTTAATGTAGGGTAAAATAACCCAGCCCAGCCCAACCCACAAATAACCCAACCCAGTTTATACCCAACCCGCGAAAACCCAGAAACATCAAGGATGAAATCTAAACCCAGAAAATAACCCAGTAGGGTATAGGTTTACCCATGGGTACCTAAATTACTATTTTATTTATTATAAAAAGATCATATAGAATATTAATATTATTAACATGAGCTTTAATATTTATACAAGATTTTGTAGTTTTGACTGGAAAACTCGTTTTTGCGGTTTTCACGGAAAAACTCATTTTGCGGTTTTGGCGGAAAAACTTGTTTTTGCGGTTTACGCGGCAAAACTCATTTTGCAGTTTTGACGGGAAAACTCATTTTGCGGCTTTGACGGGAAAAACTCATTTTGCGGTTTTGGCGGGAAAACTTATTTTTTCCGGTTTTGGCGAGAAAACTTATTTTTGCGGTTTTGGCGGGAAAACTCGTTTTTGCAGTTTTGGCGGGAAAACTCGTTTTTTGCAGTTTTGACGGGAAAACTCATTTTGCAGTTTTGACGTGAAAAACTCATTTTTGCGGTTTTGGCGGGAAAATCATTTTACGGTTTTGGCGGGAAAACTCATTTTTGCGGTTTTGGCGGGAAAACTTATTTTTGCGGTTTTGGCGGAAAAACTCATTTTTACGGTTTTGACGGGAAAACTCATTTTTGTGGTTTTGGCGAGAAAACTCATTTTTGCGGTTTTGACGGGAAAATTCGTTTTTGCAGTTTTGACGGGAAAACTCATTTGCGGTTTTGGCGGGAAAATTCAATTTTGTGGTTTTGGCGGAAAAAATCATTTTACGGTTTTGGCGGGAAAACTCATTTTTGCGGTTTTGGCGGGAAAACTTATTTTTGCGGTTTTGGCGGAAAAACTCATTTTTACGGTTTTGACAGGAAAACTCATTTTTGTGGTTTTAGCGAGAAAACTCATTTTTGCGGTTTTGACGGGAAAATTCGTTTTTGCAGTTTTGACGGGAAAACTCATTTGCGGTTTTGGCGGGAAAATTCAATTTTGCGGTTTTGACGGGAAAATTCGTTTTTGCAATTTTGGCGGAAAAACTCATTTTTGTGGTTTCGGCGGGAAAACTCGTTTTTGTGGTTTTAGCGGGAAAAATAGTTTTTGTAGGAAACTCGTATTTGCGGTTTTGGTGGGAAAACTTGTTTTTGCGGTTTTGGCACGAAAACTTATTTTTGCGGTTTTAGTGAAAAAAACTTCTTTTTACAATTTTTATATAATTTATTTAGAATAGTGAAAAACATAATAATGTAATTAAAACCCATGGGTACACTATTACCCATTTGTATTTACCCAACATACATATGGGTTTAAAATTTTATACCCATATTTAGCCCAGTTAATTGTAGGTGGGTAAAAACCCAACCCATTATTAGTGGGTTTGGGTAAACCCATGGGTAATTACCCATATTAACATCCCTAATTTTGAGTCGCATTCACTGGTAAATGTGGGGTCCATTTGAGAAATGTGGGATCAAAAACAAAAAAAATTTGACTTTGTTTTTGTTCCTACGAGTTTATTTAATGAAGTCTTAAAGCTTCTCTATGTTAAAGGATATTGTCAGAGATTTAAGAGTAGGTGTGTGGCTTGTGGGGGAGTAATAGTAATAGATGGACCATAAAGCATGGCCTTGGAAGAAGAAATCAATGGACAAAACCCTTGTCCATACCAATGGAGAGGTAAGGTGGACATTGATGTTAAACATTTGTGTCTTGACTAGGTGATTGTGGTCAAGTGGTAAGGAGGCGGGCCTGGGACGTTAACACGTTTCAGGTTCGACCCACCTGTCTATCCGTGGGCTGCACCTCCCCTTGGGGATTAGTCTGGATCTCTCCATGGGCCTGGGATACCCCATGTTAATTAAAAAAAAAAAAAAAACATTTGTGTCTTTCTTGTACCTTTCTTTTGAGAGATGTTTCTATAGTTACTACCTAAGTGCCAGAGTGTGATCAGTTTGAGACTCTTTCGTCCCACTAGGTTTAGCTTGTCTTTCTTGGTGCTTTTGCTAAGATGTAATGTAATTTGATGCACTATTGATTGAGAATCTTCTTAGGTTTTGTATCCGTTGTCTGATCATGACCTTGATTGTTCCCACAATTTAGATTGAGAAGCTTGTTGCTGACAAGATACAGCTGGAGAATGCCTTAACAGTCTAAATAATAAGCTTACCTCTGTCGAAGCTGAGAGCAATAAGCATAAGACTGAGACACAAGAAGCAATTATTGGTAACTTTTACTCATTGTCAAGCTCTTCTGAAATTATCTAATATCTATAGAGCTTCCTGTTCCAATATGCATTTTCTGTTAATGGGAGAAGACAAAAGCTGAATCAGCATCTCTTAATAAGAAGCTAGAAGAAGCTTTGAATGAGAAACATATGAGCGAGGAGAGGTCGAATCACACGGAAGCTGGTCTGAAAGAATGTATGCAGCAGCTTCGTTTTGTCCGGGACGAGCAGGAGCAAAGAATGCATGATGCTTTGACAAAAGCATCACAGGAGTACGAACGGAGACTGAATGTTGTAAAGACAGAAATGGCAGATACGGTTAAGAAACTTGCAGAGGTAGAAGGCGAGAGCACTCAACTCTCAAAGGCTTTGTTAGCAAAGAACAAAACTGTTGAAGATTTAAACAGAGACAGGGAACGTATTGTGTCTGAGTTCAATGCGTCGGTGAGTAGTTTAGAGTCAAAGGAAAAAGAAAAGGTTACGCTGAGATATGAAGTTAGAGTGCTGGAGAAAGAGCTTGAGCTTCGGAATGAAGAGAGAGAGTTTAGTCGTCGAACTGCTGAAGCATCACATAAGCTTCACTTAGAGAATGTGAAGAAAGTTGCAAAGCTAGAACAAGAGTGTCAGAGGTTACGTGTACTTGTCAGGAAACGGTTACCAGCACATGCTGCTCTGTCCAAAATTAGAAATGAAGTAGAGATGTTGGGAAGCAGAAGAGTCACTAACGGCGCCATGATCAATAACCTCACTAAGGAATTATGCTTACTGGAAGAAGAGAACAAGACTCTGAGAGATGCCTTCAACAAGAAAGTCAATGAGCTTCAGTTCTCGAGAAACATGTATTCTAGAACAGCATCTAGACTACTAGAATTTGAGGAATCTTCTAAAGTGACAACAAACATTGAGCCAGGCCGGAGCAGCAATGTGTCCCATGAAGTCTCTCTTGCATCGTTACCAGAGTTTGACAATGATGATAAAGCTAGCTGTTCTGATTCTTGGGCTTCTGCTTTGCTTTCAGAGCTGGAGAATTTCAAGAACAGGAAGCACACTGGCTCGACACGTAAAGCTTCAGAGATGAAACTAATGGATGACTTTGCTGAAATGGAGAAGCTTGCAATGGTTACAAGTACAGTACCTGGGAGCTCTCCTATCTTCTCTTCTGATTCCATTTCAGCTACTGGTCCGGTAGAGAACGAATCTAATGCGAAAATTCAGAGGAACACTGATGAAGTACTTGAAGACATCAGTAAAGCTCTGTCAGGTGAACAGACCGAGACTGTCATTATGGAGTCTGCACCAGACACAGAGTGTGATACCAGCAAATCAATTCGCAAAATCATTGAGATTATTGAAGGAGTCAGCTTAAAAGATGAGAGACATGTCTCCCACGGAGAATCAAAAAGGCTTTCGGGTTACACTGCTCGTGTCTTGCAATGGAGAACAACAGAGCTAAGTGGTGTATTGCAGCGATTTCTTCAGACTTGTTACGATTTAATAGACAGAAAAGCAGACATGAATAAGTTTGCGGAAGAGTTAAGCTCTGTGTTGGAATGGATGGTGAACCATTGTTTCTCACTTCAAAATGTTTCAAGCATGAGAGAAGAAATAAAGAAGCAGTTCGAATGGGATGAGTCACTGAGCGGAAGCGATGTTTCCTCTTTAGCTTGCAAGGATCAGTGGACTGAAGACAAACCTGGCCATCCCAAGCTGTCAAGCAAAATGGTTGAAGAAGAGGCAAAGGACAAGACGGAAAGGTAAATGTGAATGCTTGAACACTTTGATCAATCATAGATTTATCTCTGATGCATCCAATTGTATTCTTGTTGCAGTGCTTCAGTAAACGAGCTCAAGCTGGAGGAACAACAAAACATGCGAACTGTAAGTAACCAGGACAAGATCAAGTTCTTACATTCTAACAAATGAGATGTTGATTTTCTTCTATGTTTGATGATACAGGAATTGGAGATAACTGCTGCCTCTGAAAAGTTAGCCGAGTGTCAAGAGACGATTATAAACCTCGGAAAGCAGCTTAAAACATTGACTAACTCAAAAGAAGCAGATTTACTATCAGACAAACTCACACCTGAGCTTACCCACAAACCGAACAAGCTAGTGACTGCACCACCTTCACAAGAGACAAAACCAGAGAAGAGATTGACCACTCAGAGATCATCTCTTTTGGATCATATGAAGGCAGAAGATCATGACACTGGAGAATCCAAGGATCAGAAGAATCCTCAAGTAGCTGATAAAACCGGAAAAGGAGGCAATTCTGTTTATAATGAAACCATTGAGGCATTGGAGCAGATTCTTCTCTCAGACAGAAAAAGCAAAGTTTCTGAAACAAATTGCTGCGCCATTGTTCCTCAGAAAAAGAGCAGCGGAGTTAAGAGCCTCTGGAGAAAGTTGTTGGGGAGGAAAAAGAAAAGTAAAAGCAAAAAGCTCTCCAATCTATTTGCCATCTAAGAAGATGATGTCACTATAATCTAATACCTTGATCATGTTCTTACTATGTTACCCGTACTAAGCAAACTAAAACTGTCATATTTCATATCACTTTTGGCAGAATATATATAAATCTCCAAGTAGCTTACCCAGTGAGATGATCATTCTGTTTCATTTCACTTAGTCTCAGAAATGATACGATCAGTAATCTTTTGACCCCAATGAATCTATCTTTAAGCAGGGTTTATGTAAATTTCAAATGTGGACACAGAATGCAAATTCCATTCGCCTTCCACGTCAAGTCAAATCTCGGGAAAAAAACATCAGTACCACTGATCAAGTGACCTTGAAATGAGACATCTCAGTCTCTGTACAGAACAAAGTTAGCGATGTCATTTAGTCCAGCTTCCTTGTAGCACTGAGCAACCCGTTCAAGTGATTCATCCCATGTCCCTTCAAGTGACGCTAGGTCCAATAACAACCCAGCCTCGTCGTAAGATGCCTGACAATGACAAGTGTTTCAATTCGTTGTATCCAGATGAGTATCTGAAATGAGACAAGGTAAAGAACGAACCTGGGCCCTTGGCTTTCCTCTGGATATATCCCGTTGTCGTCCTTCTCCTGTAACTTTTTCTTTGTACTGTACAATTTGCTCTTCAGCCCACTCTGCTATCCGAGCAATTTCCTGTGCAATCATTTCATATGCTCAACACTTTCTTCCTTTTTATTTACCGAAAGGGTTCAAAGACATTCAAGGAATTGTACCTCGTATCTGCAGCCTAATGTCCACCACGAAGATTTCAGAGCACCCCTAGCCGCATCTTTCGCTTCTAAGCTACGCCCAAGTCTATATAACCATAGAGAAAAGACGTAAGCGTCTGCACGTAGTTACATTAACATGAAAGAAAGAAAGAGGGCTGGTGAGGGAGGATTATACGAACTTCAGCAAAACCTTTGCGTTAAAAGCAAAAGGCCGAGCAAATCCGGGAAAGTTCCCTCTTTTTGTATAAAACTCGGCAGCCACCAAAGCTGAAACCTTGTACCAGTAGCACATGAAGATAGTTAAGAAGAAAACAAGACGACTACAACAGGACAGATGTTGTTACTAGCCTTACATGGTCTCCATTCTCAATATGTCGAATAACTTTGCGTTCTAGAGAATCTGGAAACAGTCCAACCTGAATAACAAAGCAAATAATCATCCCACATCCATGTGCTGAAAAAGAGTGATATTAAAAAATATGTACCTTTCTTAAAAGATAAAGATCTAAATCCATCAGTTCTGATCTGCCAAAGTCACCCTTACTGTAAATTTTCTTCGCAGCTTCACCAGCAGCATCGAAGATCACTTGGCTGGATTCTTCGGGTTTAGAGATATCTTCTTCCACCAATATTCTGTGAATGAACTGATCAACCTGAATGGTTGGCCAATGAAGTCAGATACGAGAGTCAATACCCAACAGAAAACAAAAAAAAAGGAACGTAGCTCAAACGCATCTCATTACATTATTGGCTAAAAACCAAACCCCATGTTTCTGAACTTCCACCACAGGCATCTCCGTACTGCAAACACAGGAAACAAAAAGTGATAAGATATCCAATAAGATAATAATAGAAAGGATCGTCTGACCTAGGACGAGCTGTTGGCCACCGTAGTAGAGCAATGGAAGAACCTGAAAATGAAAGATTAAGTCACAAAAACTTACAAGTCTTGTACTCAATATGAATGTATCTGTTAGATGTCATTAAATCATACCCGGGCTCATTCTCACTAATGGAATTGTAAGAGGCAACAAGCCTTGCTTGGCACCAGGAGAAACTATGGATTTGCCTGACACAATGTCATATAACAAAGTCACCAACCAAGTCAATGCAAAATCACATACAAATCAACAAACCAAGTCAATGTAAAGATTGATCTACCTCTAGCTTTGAAAATGCTAAGCAGCTGAGTCAAATGCTGAGGAGGCTGAGCTTTGGCTACCTCCTTGATGAAACATTCATGGTCTGCAAAACGAATAATCATCACCACCTGTTAACTTCAATTCATAGGTGTATCAGTTCAGATTCAGCTCCATAAGAATCAAATCTATCTCAAGCAACATCTCTACAAGTTGAAATGCGAATCATAAGAAGGGGAAAAGTACTATCAATCACCAGATAATGGAGAAGAAGAAGAGGAGTAAAAGGATCTGGCGGCGAAGTTTCTGCCTACGCAAAGTATCAGTCGTCGATTCCGTCCGTTAACCACCGCGCCGCAATGCATCTTCAAGTTTTTCCGATCGTCGTATTGTTTCTCTTCCGATGTGACGACGACGATACAGAGAAGACGCTTCGTTAAAGAAAACCCCAATAAAGCCCATAAATTAGGGTTTAAAGGCCCGATAAATTTCTAGGCCCAGCAACGTTACCGGTGACTTTCACCGGAGAAACACTTATCCGATGTTAGAGTGTATATATATATATTTCAAGTCGATCTGCCACCTCGCTATTTTCCACCAATTTATTTATTTTTGTCAACAAGGTAATGTATTTTTAATCAAGTAAAAAATTAAAATTATAATTTTCACGCCTCTGAATTCAAAACAACGGTTAGAAAAGTATATGGTCAAATCCATGTGAGCTTTGTTAATCAGATTCAAAGTGAATAATATCATACTAATTACTAATCACTCTAGATAAAGTTGAATTTAATTTGAAAACAAATAGTATTTAGATGATAATAAATCTGAAGAAAGAAAAAACTTTTCAAATTCGAGGGGCACCACATTCCATTAGAAGAAGGATGTATGTGACACAAACCATTCAAAAGATCATAGATGCTCAGTTGTGGAAGAAACACCTTAAATGACCAAATATCTGCGTTGAAAGGATCTCTTCTTAACAATGCTATAAAGGATTAGGTGGAAAATTACTAATGGTGTTGCAAGGGTTAGAAGAATAATTCCTAATAGTGTAGTAATAAAAGTTGGGTGAAAAGTTTTGTTTATGATTACAGTGTATAAGATGAGTCACATTTTGCTGTAAGTAGGAGACCAATGTTTTGTGTGGTACTTAATTTCAGAAAAAGATTATTGTGAAATAAATTAAATTTTTATATTGGATATTTAGATAAACAATATCTAGTATATAAAATACATCTAAATCTTGTTATTGAAAGTCTTTTTGAAGAACTAAAAGCGTTAATTTGGACAATAAATTTCATATTGCAACACATGAATGCATTGTCATGATACATGATCCAAAAGCATGGGCTAACTTTTCCATAGAGCTAGGGAGCTAGCAATCTTTAAAAGACGATTTCCAGTTTTCAAAATTTCAGATATATCAAGAGAATATAATCGGACATGCACATGGTTTAAGCATATTGGGGTACAAATCTAGTACTCCTTAGAATTGTCTGAACTTAGATTTTAATTGTCCAACACGATGCTGAAACTTAAGACTTAGGTAGCTGTTTAAGCAAAAAAAAAAAAGACTTTGTTAGCTGACTGATGAAACCATTCAGGATGATTTAAACTAAAATTGAGATTAATAGAAGATGACAAAAAAACTAGACTCCGGATGCTTGGACTTGAATAACTTCGGAAGACTACTAAGGATTCAAATAATAACTTGAAACAGTTTTGGTTGATCTTGACCAAAATGCAAATGTTTCTATGAATATATATATATGGCTTCTAATAAACTGTCTTTTCAGCCCTAGTTACATCATGGCTCTTATAACATAATGTAACTGTCTAAAGTATGAGGATAACATAATATAATATAAGGTAACTGTGTATAGTTATTATATGCTAAAACACGTAAATAGTGACGTCTAGGAGACGCAAGAGAAGTTTGGCCAGATGACTTTGCTCTTATTTATCGATAGTACACTAAAGATATGTGTGACTGATGGTTCATTAATCCCCATATCTCAGTGGCGGAGATAGAACATATGAAGATCCAGTTGCTTAGAGCGTGTCTTGACGAGGAATCATTCTAATATCTTTAAAGTTGAGTCTGTTGGCTGACTAAAGGAGATCGTAATATGCAAACTGAAGGAGATCGTAATATGCAACTTTATCATGCTTGATTCTATGAAGATGATGTTGGAATTATAAAATAGCTCATGTCTAACTTTTTATTGTTTAATTAGTATGATATTGTCAATTTTTGGGATTAAGAAGCAATCACACATACACATGAATTTACTTTTGGATTCATTTAAAAAAATCTTGTATTAATTAGAGTTAGATATATCTTTACATATTAGACATTAATTGTCTAAATTTTAACGTGGCATTTTGTTTGATTTCTCACAATTTCACCCTCAAATTTAGGACCACACCGTCTCATGTGTTTTTCTTCAGCGAATCATCTTGGCACTACCTTGTACCAGTGATCACAAAGTTGCTTTAAGAATGTTTCTCCCACAACATCACGTGTTCCATGATCTTCTGACTAGTTTACGTTATTGACCTCCTCTTCAAACTTGAAAGGTCTCACTCCTAATCAAAAGGTATTTTGGTCTTTTTGCAGATCGTCGCCATACTATTCAGATACCAATTGTTGGAATTGTGAAAGTTTATGTACAACTCTTTATTGTCCGATTAGTACAATATTATCCACTTTGGGCCTAAGAGTCAAACTCAAATGAATTTATATTTGGATTCCTTCTCAAAAGGTCTCATATTAATTAGAGTTGGACATCTCTGTATATATTATGTATATACTAGATATTTTTTGTCTAAATTTCTAATGTAAAACCTTGTTTGATATCTGACAGAATAGACCCAGAATAAAATCATCTCTCTTAAGGATGCCAATAACAAAGAGCTCTCGGGTGATAAGCGAATTGCACATGAAGCACAACAATATTTCTCTGATATGTTTGCTTTTTTTTTTTTTAAAAAAAAACATTTTTATAATTTAGGAAATGACCGTTTTTTTGCTACCACCCATAAATGTAGTTTTTGCGGTTGATAGCAATTGTTGACGTTTTGTAACATTAACAGAGAACACTATAAATTATTTCAAAACCTCACAAATTAAAAAGTTGATTCCAACTAGTGTTTGCGGTTGCGGGAGGATAAAACAAAAATATATTTTTAAAAACTAAATACATATAAAATAAAAAAATATTTAATTAAAATTTTAAATCAAAATAATATAAATACTAATATATATATATATATGATTTATATTATAAATTTTAAAACAAAAATATTTTCTATAATTTTTAGAATTTTTTTATAATTTTATATTTATTAAAATAATACGATTCTTAATTTTTTATAATTATATAAAATATAAATATTGTTAATTTATTATTTAACAACTACTGCATTTGGTAGTTAATTAATCATAAGTATCCTATAAACGCACCAATTTCTAATCATAATACCAATCGTACAAATATTTTAATAAAGTTTAAAAACGCAACCATCCGCATTTGCAACCGCTGTGGTTACACCAGTCAAGTCCTTTGTAAGAAAAAGACAATTAATAAATGGGAAAATATCATTTGAATCATTAACTTTAAAATTTGGTTGAATTAAACTACTAACTTTTTCCTAAACCGAAAAACACTCAATTTTTGTTGATAACCAATTTTAATCATAAACTACCGTTCACAATACCATTTTAGTCCTAACGTTAGTCAACAATTATAGTTAACTAACAATAGGCCCAAAAAGGTTGGAAAAATTGCTAAAAATGACTCAAAACTTAATTTCAAATGCAAAAATGTACCCTAAATTCAATCAAATGCAAAAGTAACCCAAAAAGCTAGTGAAAATACAACAAACTCCTTGTGAGCAAACAAAAAAACTGTATTCAATTTTACCAAAATAACTTTTTCGCGTGAGAATATAGAAGTCTTCTATGAGAAGACTTCCATGTAAGTCTCCTACGGAAGACTTCTCTAGAAGTCTTCTCTGAGAAGACTTCCAGACATCTTCCGTGAGTCGTTCAGTAGTCTTCTGAAAGTCTTCTCTGAGAAGACTTCCATGTACGTATTCTCCGAAAGACTTCTCTAGAAGTCTTCTCAAACAATAAATCGCAAAAATAATTTATAAAATTCATAAAAAATATTTATATCGAGGAAAAATAGAAATCATGTAACCACAAACATTTGTAAATAATGTAAATTTATATCAACTAAAATTGAATTGTTTTCAACCTAGATGATTTAATGTAGAATGAGTCATGGTATTCATTGGTTTAGGGTTTAGTAATTATCATCATTTTAGTTATGAATTTCACTTAGGAGTCCCAATATTGACTAATACACATTAATTAACAAGAAAATATCAAAAATTCGTTTTGAGTTTTGAGAGAATTGAAGTTTAATAAAGATTGACGTAGAAGACTTCTTAAGAAGTCTTCCCTGGAGAAAATTTCTAAAGAAGTCATCCCGAGAGAAGACTTCTAAAGAAGTCTTCCGTTTAGGTCATTTTTGCAATTGTAAATTTACGAAGAAAGACTTCTCTAGAAGTCTACTCTATATAAGACATATTGAGTCTTCCTTTGTAAATATTGGCTTACTTTTGATTTTGAAAAATTCTCGAAATTCCCAGAGAAGACTTCCCTAGAAGTTTTCTCGGATAAACATGTTGGTTTTGCAATTGACCAAAATTTGTCAGAAATTTGACTTCTATAGAAGACTTCTAGGGAAGTCTTCTTTTTTATAACATGAAGTCTTCTCTGCGTCGCCAGAAGTCTGTCTGAGTTACTTTTGCAACTCATAATTAATAGCAAAACATTAAATATTAATGAGAAGACTTCTTTAGAAGTCTTCTGGCGGTAGACCTCTTAAGAAGTCTTCTCTCGTTACCAAATGTTTAACCAGAAACCCAGAATAAAACTTGAGAAGACTTCTAGAGAAGTCTTCTTTTTAATATTTAATATTTTGCTATTAATTCTCAATTGCAAAAGTAACTCATGCAGACTTTTGGCGACGCTGAGAAGACTTCATGTTATAGAAAAGAAGACTTCCCTAGATGTCTTCCGCTGGAAGACCTCTAGGGAAGTCTTCTACAAAAGTCAAAATTTCTGACAAATTTCGGTCAATTGCAAAACCAACCAGTTTATCCGAGAAGATTTGTAGATAAGTCTTCTCGGTTTTCCTTCTTTTTTTGTAATCAAGAGAAAGTTAGAAGACTGCTGAGGAAGTCTTCTAGTCAAAACACGCAAAAGGTCAATTGCAAAACTAATTTATGCATTGACCATAAGACTTCTCTAGAAGTCTTCTTCGCGAACAGATCTGAAAAACAATATCGATTTCATACCTTGGACTGTCAGATGACTTGCTTAGGCTTCTCTAAGCACACAGAACTTCAATACTCAAGCTACCAATCCGTTACTGTATGAACATTACAAAGTTTGGAATAAAAATCTTGGGTTTTTTTAATGATTTTTTAAGGAAAGTGAAAGACATGTGGTTTGAGTGCACAACAAATGAGATAGTAAGAGAAAAATTCATTTTTTTTTGTCATTAAGACCTTCAAATTGGTTGTTCATGGTAGTTGGGGGATTGATGGCAATGGTAATATTGTAAATATTTGGTGAAGATAAGGATGATAGAGTAAAAGACTTATTTAAAAAAAACAATGGCATTTTTGTGAATAACTCGAAAATTTAGGGTAAATAAGGCAAATAAAAGTTCCAAAAAGTGGTGGGTTAGTTTTGCATTTGAGTTGAAATTTTGAGTCACTTTTACAAAACACCCAAAAAGATTTTTAAAGTTGATGCAGTTTTTGGCACAAATATAAATCAATACTTTTTCTAAAATATTAGACTTCAATATTAAAAAATATATTTATAATGACTATAACACTAATAAATAAAAAATAATTCCAGTCAAAAATAGATTTTTTTATTTTCTCAAATTAAAATTTCTTATAATTTCATTTATACTATAAAATAGTTAACATATCATTAATTAATTGAATATTTAGTTACAAAACTATTATGAATTATAATTATGTATGATCGATTTTGTAACTATTTATATAATCCTATTTGGATTATTTTTATAATTTACTTCCAAAAATTTGTTGGTGAAATGTTAATTCAAATGATTTTTTATTTATAATAAATAACTTTAAAATAAAATTCATATAATTTCTATAAATGTATTACAATGTTCTTTTTGCATGTAATGAAAATAAGTTTCACGAAACTATTAAGATCTAAAAGGTTGGTATATCAATGGAATCATGAAAAGTCTATCTACCATTAATTTTATTGTTCTGAGAATCAAAAAATATATTAATATTTTACAAACAAATACAATTTTGACAATAAAATTGTGATACATAGACCAAATAGAACTATATGAGTAGCTACAAAAATTTACATAATTATAAAACTTCTTTATAGTTATTTAATAATGAAAAATATTCAAATTTTGTTTGAAAAATATAATGAAAAATATTTTTTTATTGAATATTTATAAAATATTATGGTATCTAAATAATTTTATTCTAAAAGTCAACATATAATTTCTTGAAAACATTGATTGATATTTTTGTCAAAAAAAATTATCAACTTTAAAATCTATTTTGAGTATACTGTTAATCAACTATTACTATTGACTAACAGTATGACTAAAATTGTATGGTCAACAAAAATTTGTTATTAAAATGCTTTGTCAACAGAAAAATATTTTCTTTTGGTTTATGAAAGAATTGATGCTTTATTTTAATCAAATTTAGAAGTTGATATATTTTTTTATTAATAAATCAATTGCACAAATTAAGGCAAAGACTAGGTCAAAACTAAAACAGTGGTTTTGTTTATGTGGTTGTCATCGTCTCTTTTAATTCTCCATTTTTATTATACATTTCCATTGACCACCAAAACCAGTCCCTCCCCACCCTCCATTCACTCTCTGGTAACCACACAAACAAACACGAAAGCCCACACAAAATTGGAGACGAACACAACACAACACAACAATGGAGCCGAAAGAGAACGGGAACCAATCTGATCATGTCATCGAAGGACCCACCAATCCCATGGTCACACCTCTCCTCAACGATCTCTACCAATTCACCATGGCTTACGCTTATTGGAAAGCTAACAAACAAAACGAACGATCCGTGTAAACAACCCTCTTCTTCTTCATCATCCCTAAAGTTGAGATTGTATGTGCGTATGTGATAAAGTTGTGATCTTTGTGTGCCTTTACAGCTTCGATCTGTATTTTCGTAAGAACCCATTTGGTGGTGAGTACACTGTGTTCGCTGGGTTAGATGAGTGTATCAAGTTCCTCGCCACTTTCAAATTGACCCATCAAGAGATCGATTACGTTCGTGAGTCGTTGCCTGGATCTGAGGTATCTCAGTTTGAGTCGATTCCGTTTGAGTTCTTGTGCGATTGGTTGTGATTCGATGTGAGTTTTGTGTTTTTGATTGAAATTAGGAAGCTTTCTGTGATTATCTGAGAGGGCTTGATTGTTCTGATGTGGAAGTCTATGCAATTCCTGAAGGGTCTGTTGTTTTCCCTAAGGTGCCTCTCATGAGAGTTGAAGGACCTGTTGGTGTGAGTCTCTTCTCTTCTAGAACTCTGTTTTTGTTTTTAGAAGATTATGAATAAAAGGGTTTCTTGAATGATTTGATTGTTATATAATCCATAGGTTGTTCAATTGTTGGAAACTCCATTCCTCAATCTTGTCAATTTTGCATCTTTGGTAGCTACCAACGCAGCAAGACACCGATTTGTTGCCGGAAAGTCTAAGAGTCTGCTTGAGTTTGGTGCTCGAAGAGCTCAGGTTTCTATGATACAAATTTGCCTCTCTTGTTTCTTGTTTATTATACATCTTTTCATGTTTTTTCTGATGTTCTTAGTTTTGGTATCTTAGGGACCAGATGGCGCGATAAGCGCATCGAAGTATTGCTATCTTGGAGGTTTTGATGCAACAAGGCAAGTCTTCCTATTGGTGTTTTTGATCTTTGTTGTTTGTTCGTTAAGCAGTTGGAAAGGGAAAGTAGAAATGATATGCTTTGTATTATTGTGTATGTGCCAATTGCAGCAATGTAGCAGCTGGAAAACTATTTGGGATACCTCTCCGTGGAACACATTCCCATGCTTTTGTTAGCTCATTCATGGTCAGTTCACTTCAGCAAAAAAAATGTCAAGTTATACTAATTTAGGAGTAGAGAAATAACATGGAATTTATTGAAAATAAGTGGTTCTTGTTAATCTGTAAATTACAAGGAGAGGTTCAAATCAATGCCTTAGTGTTTGAACTTTATAAGCAATGGCTCTGATATATACTTATGTTCGTCAATATCACTAGCAGTTAAAATATAGTTACTTAAACTTTGGTATACAGAGCACTGATGAGATTGTTGACAAAGTGCTTCAAAGTGCTGATGGGGAAACCACATGTGAGGATTTTGTTAGTCTGGTTCAGACATGGTTAACAAAGATTCAGGTTTGTCACAGGATCATTGTTCTACTCCCTTTAAAATTTTGTGGATGTTTTTTTTTCTTATTTTGGTTACTTGTGGATGATGATAGTATTCACCTTCTCTACGTGGCTTTTTCTCCGAGACAAATCAAAGCGAGCTGGCAGCTTTCATCTCATATGCACTGGCATTCCCCAAAGCCTTTCTTGCCCTTGTAGATACATACGATGTGAGCCATAATATCTCATCTGAGCCATTATTTATTGGTGCTAACGTTACAAAGTAATAACTATTGTCAACGTTCTTACAGGTGATGAAGAGTGGGATCCCTAACTTCTGTGCTGTTGCTTTAGCACTGAATGACTTAGGGTGTGTAAGAATCTCTTATCATTACCCTATCTTTGTTTTATTTAGGTGCATACGAGATCTGCTGAGATTCTTGATGGTGTTGTTGATGTGCAGATATAAAGCATTAGGTATTAGATTGGACTCAGGTGACTTAGCATATCTATCTACAGAAGCCAGAAATTTCTTCTGTTCAGTAGAGAGAGAACTAAAAGTACCCGATTTTGGGAAGATGATCGTCACCGCTAGTAATGATTTAAATGAAGAGACTATTGATGCTTTAAACAAACAGGTGATTCTTTAACCTTTTCTCTCAAGTGCCACATAAGATATGATATTGTATGAAGCATATGCATGTTTTATCTTGGTAGGGACATGAGGTGGATGCTTTTGGTATTGGGACCTACTTAGTCACTTGCTATGCGCAAGCTGCCTTAGGTTGCGTTTTCAAACTTGTGGAGATAAACAATCAGCCTCGGATTAAACTTTCTGAAGATGTTACAAAGGTTTATAACTCTTTCTCTTGGTCCACTATCATTCAATTTAACAGAGCACTTAATATGATTATCATTCTGATCTGTTTAGGTATCAATACCATGTAAAAAACGAAGTTACAGATTGTATGGAAAAGAAGGTTACCCTCTGGTGGATATAATGACAGGAGAGAATGAGCCACCTCCCAAGGTCAAAAAAGAGAAAGCTCTCTCAATATATATTAATATATCATTGCCTTACATGATCATTCTTTTTCTTGATTATAAAGGTTGGTGAGCGTTTACTGTGTCGTCATCCTTTTAATGAATCCAAAAGAGCATATGTAGTGCCACAACGTGTTGAAGAGCTTCTCAAATGTTACTGGCGTGGAAGTGCAGGTAAAAGAAATTTTTAAACTGTAGTAAAGCATGATGTGTTAATTAAAACTGAATGTGCTTCTCTCTTTTGTCTGGATAATGAAGATGAAGCACGAGAAGAATTACCACCATTGAAAGAGATAAGAAACCGTTGCATCAAGCAGCTTGAAAACATGCGACCTGATCATATGAGAAGATTAAACCCAACTCCTTACAAGGTTCATATTCTCTCCTACAAAAAGGTTTGAAAACTCATGTTTTCTTGTTTTGTAAAGATCGGTGTATATGTTTTTCTATGGTTGCAGGTTAGTGTCAGCGCGAAGCTGTATGATTTCATTCACTTCCTATGGCTCAACGAGGCACCTGTTGGTGAATTACAGTGACTGACCAAAAAGAAGATAATCTTGTTTTGGCTGGAGTAATGTATATATCATATACCACATCAATAGAACTTGCAATAAGAGTTTTTCACTTAGTTTTTTTTTTTCTTTTACAACATTTGATTGATTTCATGTATTTTTGTCGTAAGAAGTTTCATCTTCTTGAAGAGGAAAGAAGCTTTTTGCGCTCATTTGACCTTTGTTCTGGATTTGATTCATATTAATGGTTGAAAATTAATTTCAACATATTTCAGTGGTTGGTGATAAAAAATCATGTTTAATAGGTGAAACATATATTAACAAGGGGTAAATTTCTCAAAAATTATTTGAAGTTTTTATTACAAATATAATTTTAAAGAAAAAAAATAACTAATAGACTTTTTGTTTTGAAATTTTAAATATTTTTTTTTATTTTTAAAAAAATTTAAATCTCATTTCCAAAATTTAATTTTATAACTTTAAACCATAAGTATAATTAGTTAATGCAAGCAGTATAAATGTATATTTAGACCATTTAATAAAATCTATTTTAATTATTTTTTTCTTTAAAATCTATTTTAATAATAAAAACTTATTTAGGTACATTTTAGAGTATTCTTTTTTTAACAATAATATGTGGTTAATAAATGTTTTGATGGATTCCCAGTAATGAAGACAAATTGTTGCTTGTGACAACATGGTCGAAGAAAACGCGTGGAGAGAGCATGAAAATCTTGGAAGCCGTTGGTGTTTAGGGTCACGACAATGATTCATAGGCTTTTATGTCGGTTTTCTGGTTTGGAGAAGAATTTTAATTGTGGCAGTAAGTGCTGATGGTGGATTGTGGGGATGATTAACTGCAGTGGACAGTTCATGGTTGTAACCAGTGAATGGCGAACGATGAAGAATGGAGATTGTAATGTGCGATTAGTAGTTTAAGTTGGTGAGCGTAGAAGGCCTAGGGCTGGATCCAGTTGTGATATATGTGCCTAGATCTAGGTGTTCGAGTACCCAATCAGGTATGAATTGAGTATTTTGGTATAAGGGTTTAAATTCCGTTCGGATGATTTTACATATCAAATTCGGATTCGGGTTTTTTTTTTGTTCTGGTTCTATTATTTTGGGTATTATTCGAAATAAACGGACTTTTTTTTTTTTTGACATACACGAGATGATCTAGAAATTGTTGTTAAAGAATGAGAGACTAAACTTGGAGGATCAGGTTACAAGGACGAGTTGAAGCCAAAATCGACGAGTTTATTCAACTGTAATTCTATTCTAGAAGTCGGCTAAAATGATTGGGAATGAGACATGAAGGTTTAGGTTAGCTATATATATTATCAAGTATTTCGGTAACCATTCGGATATCGGATATTGATTTTGGTTATCCAAACATCCTCATATCAAAATCCATTCAAATAATTTTTATATTTCTGTTCGAATTCAATTAAGAGTTTTCGGGTCGGGTTAATGTTAGATGTTTTCCTAGGGATGCCCAGGTCTATATGTGCCAGTATATACAATGACATTGTACTTGCATAAAACGTGGCCAACAAAACATTTGTTACTCTCTGATTGTGGGAGCTCCACTTTAACTCATTTTACATAAAAAGATATTATAAGCATTATTAAAGGTTACACACAATTAATTTCTCATCAGATATTATGATATTTATTTAAAAAATTACAAAATGGTACTCCCTCGGTTTTTATCCCTCTATTTTTTAAATACTTAAAGTTTTATGATAGTACACGGCTATTAAAAAACTTGATTTTTAATCTAAAAATTGTGATTAAAATATAAATTAAAAATTATTAACCAGTTACAAAATAAACTACAAATATATTATTGGTTACATAGTTTTCGATGAAGTTAAAAGTTGCATTGAAATATAAAAAGGTCATATATTTTAAAACATAAAGAAATTCTTTAAACATCATCTATTTTGAAACAGAGAGAATAGTTATCAGATTCATGCTGATAAGATGAGTAGTTTCGCAATATATTTACTTGTTTTTAGTTAAGCTAAAATGAATAGATTCAGACTCACGTTAATATAAGCACGGAACAAAACCAAAATAACCTTTTATTATGAAATTGAATCATATTTAAGTTAATTATTACCCTCTCCATTAAAAAAAATCAATGTTTTAAAAAAATTGTTTCAAAAAATATTTTTTTATGTTTTCAATGCATTATTTAATGATAAATTGTAAACTTTAAAAAAATCGTGTTTATTGAAAATTTATTGGTTAAAAATTATGGATAATAGTCAATTACAAAAACAATGTATTGATAATTAAAATTAATATATTTTTTAATATATATAAAAATTCTAAAACGTTTTTTTGGAACGACGGGAGTATATTGTAATTATTTTTGTCTTTAACAACTCACACATGCATATTATATACACTGACCTTACACATCGAATTTATTATGAATGTGCAAACCGGAATTACAAGCTTTAATTACAATGTAAACTGGAATGGCCAAAGCTAGCCAACATGAAAGATATTTCGTATTGTGCAAATAGTCGTGGAGTGGAGGGCAGGGCAACTGGACTGCATGTCACAGCGCCCAACCTGTGGCTACGTATTTGTGTAACCAATGAACATTTTATATCATCTATTTTTCGTTTATAGATTATATTATACGTATTTAAAATGTGTTCGCCTTTGTAACGTTGTACCTCTTTCCATGACTAGCTATGGGTAGCTCCATCGTGGAAAGGGTTTTTATTGGGTTAAATGTAACTTTGTCGAGATAAAAAAACAGAGTTTTAAAAAGGTGGAGATTATTATTATTATTATTTTATTAAACTGAAGATATCAAAAATTTATGAAAGAATCTAGACTAATTCTTAAGTGAAAATACATCTTATATATAAATTATTTTTCTCGATATTCAAATGGACCGTAAGCAATTAACTCATAGTTGTGCGGTCACATGTGGAGTTAGTAACTTTGTACCGGAGTGAAATCGATCTCTAACCTAAATCAATATGACATTTCCTTATCCAGTAACTACTATTAGACAATCACAACGTTGTTTGATGGGATTTTTTTTTTTTTGAAGAAGAATACTACAAAGTCGAGTACAGAAGAAAAAAATGGTCCATGAGAAGAACTTGGACAAATGTGCCCAAGTGATCCATGAAGAGAGTTTTGTCTTTAAGTCACTGGAAACATGTCCAAAATCATTTGTTGCATCTCTTATAATAATTGGATATAATATAAAACAACAATATATGTATTTTGGATACTGTTTAAGAAAAAACTCTTGAGCCACTATATGTAAATGTTAATGTATACTATTTTTTGTTCCATAAAAATATATTCTCAGGGATTTAATGTAAATGTTGTTATGAATATATGGGGAACTTGTCTTTCTTATTGATGTATGGAATGTGTATGTCGAATACAATGTGCCCTTTATATATATAGGGACTTATAGATAACTACAACAAGGAATAGGATAACTACTACAAAGTATATTCCCCATAGGTTTAGGAATAGATAAATGTAATCCTTCTAGGATAAGGATTATCCCAACTCGCCAAGGCTTATCTTATCTTGGCCTTATCTTCATTTCCATGTGACTCCATTTCCATGATGGTTATTGCATCCACACTAACTGGTTTACAACACTCCCCCTTGGATGTTATAACCATCTAGAGTTCATAATACGTTTTGATGTGTTGCCTCATTAAAACCTCTCTATGGTAAACCCAAAACCCAATGTGGTAAAAAGGGAAGCCATAAACAGGAAAAAGAGTACAACCGTATTACTCCCCCTGTTTTGTACCTCATTGGATGTCTTTCAATCCTATCTTGCATAATATCTTCTGAACGTAGAGGTTGAACAAATCTACTTGGTTCTTACTTGATAGCACTCGCACTCCTCCTTGTCGATGTGTACATCACAATGTGGTCGTATGCGCTTGTTTCTTGTCTTTGACACTTATCTCCACGAATTGTGATATGATCCATTATGGATCACGGATTACTTCCATTTGGTTTGAATCACTATCGACCTTGTAGGTTGGATCATCATCTTTTGGTTCATCGACCAATTTGTCTATTTGCTTCATGTGCGGTTTAATGTTTCTGGATGGTTAGATGATACTTGCGGCCTTGGTTTGTTTCTCTTGACCTTCACGAGATTGTATTTCCTCTAGGTGCAAGTACATAACTTGTTCGTGATTTTCCTTTATATGAAACAAATATATAACCTGAAAACCTGTATTAGCAAAACCACTTAACCCCTCTTTGGGTTGGTTAGTATAAAACGAACATAAACCTGTCGTTTATTGTAAATAAATAACGAAGTATAAGTTTATAATTGGTTCCTTATAACCTTTCTTTACCTTTACTTATCATCAGCTTTATTAAAATTAAGCATGCTGATGGATCATGGACGTGACCAATATATTCATTTGATATGGATCTGGTCGTCCACTTGAAACAATGGTTAACTATATGGCACCTATGGCTAATGACCTTAGCATTCGTGGTTGGGTCATGTATGTCACGACCTTCTTACTTAACCACGTCCATAGTTAAAGTTTCCTTGACCTTTATGGTCTTATATGACCGTGTTTGGTCGTTCATAAGTATATCTCGACCATTGGTCATGTGATGGGCCGTACATCGACCATAATTTTCTTGGTCGGATGGGCTTTGGCCCATATGGATACTTGTGGCCGTATGGTCAGCCATTTGATTTTCTTTTACCATAATACTTTTGGTAACATTTTCATCCATCCTGGCCGTAATCAAGTTGTCAATAGAGACCTTGAATAAAACTTGTTGATGTCGCGGCCGTATGATCGACTATGCTCGGGTACTGTTCTTCGACCACGGCCATTATGGCCTTTATGGTCGGTATTGTGGGAACCCATTCAGCCACGACCATTTTACATTTTCTTTCAGTATATTCTTAGTCATGGACCAACCATAAACCATATGATACATAATCTTATGATCCCAAATCTTATGATCATAATCAATCGATAACTTATATCGTTTGAAACCAATAAACTTTTCTTTAAGTTGGTTTGTTATAAACACAAGGAATTTCATTTCCATAATACATGAACTGATTTTGATGGTTCTTATTGAACTATATCATTGATTATCATTTGGTCGATCATATTATCTTAAATCGTATGCAGCTGCATTTCATCAGTTCATAGACGGCTAAGGAACAAAACTGTTCTTTGAGAATTTCTTTTCTCATTTCATGTGGTACCATTATTCTCTTTATATCCAGTGATTAATATATTGCTTACTACATCATCATTTCTTTCTTTCCATACATATATCCAGACATTATCATTTTCAAACCGTAGTAGCCTTCACCACATATCTTATATCACTTTATAATCTGTTCCTTTGGTCTCTGTGAGTAACCTTGTGTAATCAAGCCATTCTTTAAATGCTTTTAAGTAGGAATATATAGACCTTAGATCACGTGGCCTTTATCTTATATCTCATATCTCACGATTTCTTTTACTCTCACAGGACTCATTCACTGGTTTATCGGATGGCGTTCTATGGCCAATACGTCCATCTCTTTTATAGGTTCTTTAAACCTTTCAAACCACACGTTTTTCCTTGAACCTTATAACCTTATCTTTATGATTCATTATTCATGAGTACTCTTACGTGGGTTCATGATCCTCACTTTATGTTTAAGTGCTACTTTATATGCGCAGTTTTATATATCATCGGTATCGATACCCTTTTCTGCGTTCCATTGTATTTCAGACATGACATAGTTGATTGCAATCTTATGACCTTTAATACCTTGGTGTTTGGCGTCCCAAATCACCTTAAGTACCATGGATTTTGGCGTCCCAAATTCCATTGAATGGTATCTTATATTGTGGTCGACCATTTTCTATGTCTGGGAATGGTTTCCTTTTATGACCTCGGGAATTTATCATTTCTATGCACCATTTCATTTCTTTCCGAGGTTCCTTTATCTTTATGGAACATATTGGTCTATCATTTATAGACTTTGTAGCAACTTTATTGTGTCTCTTCCAGGACAACAAATTCATTTGGTGCAAGCTGGTCTAACTTTTAATTTCATTTCATTTCGGGTCAATGTGTCTGGCATATATTTCTGCTAGCTTTTATATCATTTTATTATATGGACGTCTATATTTCTAGTCCGAGGATCTTGCCAAGACAATGATGGTTAATACCATTCTTATTTCTTTTATTCTCGATTTTCTATATCTTTTTACCAGCTTATAACTTTCTCCTTTCAATGTTGGATGATCGGATTACTTATCACTTGTAATCCGTATTCTTGGCCACTAATTTAATCACCCGTGTTTGGCTCAAGACTTATTTAAAATCGTGGGAGAAAGTTGTATTTTCATCCAACATATATTCTCATCCTCAATCATCTTCTGAGGTTTCTTAAATGGCACATATGTTTGTGGTGGTATATTCAGATTTTCTTGATAAGGTTTATGTATGTGTCTGGATTATGACCCTTAATCTGAGATGAGAATATCTATGCACACTTATATGGCCTGATGCATTTTTAATCTTTAAACATGTAAATTCATGTGTCCTCAAGCACTAGATAGTGGCCATTGTATTTTCAAAGAATTCGGCCAAGTGCATTCGTAATGGCGTGAATTCGGCCAACCCACATTATGAGACTTTATCACACGTGATTGTAGTATGTTCATGGATTTTGGTTTGTCCTCACTTCCCCTCATGGACATACTATCATCATCACGTGGCCTTTATAGGACAATAGAGCCTAATGAGTTTCCCTTGTGCACATGTTACACAACGTGAAATTTTACGGGATAACTCTTTGTGCCTTTTATAATTTCTTTCTTTGCATCAAGTTTGGACTTAGATGGCTAATCCAGTCAATGCCATTAAGTGTATAAATTTCGTGGGTTTTAGAAGCCACTATGGCTTTTGCATTTATCATACTGATCCTTAGCATAGTCTAGATAAGTAGAGCATATCGGTATAGTCTTGACCACTTTCTTATAAGGCTTTAGATGATTTATAATTTGAAAGGAACTTTTGTTTCCTTTGCCCATTGGTTCAATGTGGAAACCATTCATACTCAAGTATATAACTCAATGGGTCTTTCATTTGGGTGAATGCCTTTTGTTATTTTCGTGGTCTTATAATATTGACTATCCTTATGTTGTCATTTTCATAAAATGATCCTAAGATGTCTCAACCAATCGGATTCTCTTAAAACAATCTGATGCTTCATAGTAGATCATCTTTCTTATGATTGAAATCTTCTTCATCATTTTTATAGACCATATGGGTTTCAGGGTTCTTGACTTTTAAATTTATAAGTCGCTGAGATGCTTAGGTGATCTCATTTCACTATTTCTTATCAATGACTTCGTTATTTTGCTCAGCGAGCAGCAGACATGATATAATATGTCTTAAACCCCTTTTTCTCGATACTGTTGCTATAACAACATATTATTAGTGTGGAAGGTCGAGGATGTCGTTTCTAACATCTCTTTATTTGTTACCTTTTCACCACACAACTTTAATTTCAAGATTATTTTAAATGGGGCCGAGTTATATTCATCCACGAACTTATAATCTGGATTCTCTATTGGTCTTTTAGATTTTCCGTAAGATGATGGCATATAGTTAGGATAGCCATGTATCTATCCTTCTCGGTTGCATTATTATATTTAGTTTATGCATTCACCGAGTCCTTTTGATTTCAATACGATCTTTGCATCTAGTGCCCATTGGAGATAATCGTCTCCTAAGATATTTAGGGCATCAAAATCCAGATTGTTATTTTTTTGACATCTTTCATTCATAGAGATTTATAATTAGATCATTATGTGCTTTGGATTCATTTAATAGGTTTCATGACAACTTAGAAATTGACCAATACGATTATGATGCTTGTTTTATAACCTCAGTTTTAAGCAAGTATGTATTTTGGTTTATAAACCTATTCCAATCATTATTGGTAAACCTAATTTAGATATGATTAGTAAACCTAATCACGTTGTGATTAGTAAACCTAATCATGTTATGTTTAGGAAACCTATTCAGGTTGTTTTTAGGTTTTGAATTAGGTTTAGGGTTCATACTTGGGTAGTTTTAGATCCTAACAATTGGTTTCTATGTTCTTTGCATTCAAGCAATTATTAATCAAACAAGCAAGCATATTTTTCATTCTAGCAAACCTAATTAGGTTGTTTTTATGCTTAGTGGCCGATTATGGCCATTAGGGTTTGGCGATTTTAGACTAGGGTTTATCGTGTATAGATTAGCAACCTAGCACCCGGTTTCTATTTGTTTTGAATCTAAACAATCATCCAAGCATTCAATCAATCAATGAATTTCGAATCCTAGATGATCAAGGTGAAGTTCTCTATTCTATCCAGCAACTTAACAATCTCATCTAATCGATTTATTTAAGTTAGGGTTTAGGGTTACCTTTAACCTCCAATAGATTTATGGACCACCGAGATTGGAGGGATTGAACCTTCCTTAGATCTGATCACGTGCAAGGTTTGCTTGTTGCAGGGATCTGATTTGGGTGTCTTTGATGTCGGATCTTCTTAGGTTTTGAATTCGGAAGCTTGAGCTTGGTCGGATAGATCGAATGTCGTGTGTATCGGCTGATCGGATGTTCCTTTGTGTCCAACAAGGACTTACCTGCATGTATTAGTTTGGGCGGATGCTACTATAGTTCCATGGGAACTTACCTTGGTGGATCAGCTGGCCGGATGTTCCTTTAGATCCGATAGATACTTACCTGCGAGTATAGGCTGTATCGGCTGGGCGAATGGTTTGTGTATACGCCGGCTTACCTTTAGGGTTTAGGTGCGGCTGGATCTTAGAGAGAGATAGGGATCCGATGATTGTTGATTGCAGGAACTATGGATCTGTTGCAGGAAACTTGTATCACGAATTTGGGTCTCTTAGCTTAGATCTTTAGAACGATCGTGCTGATAACGTGTTATGAATATATGGGAGAACTTGTCTTTCTTATTGATGTATGGAATGTGTGTGTCGAATACAATGTGCCCTTTATATATATAGGGACTTATAGATAACTACAACAAGGAATAGGATAACTACTACAAAAGTATATTCCCCATAGGTTTAGGAATAGATAAATGTAATCCTTCTAGGATAAGGATTATCCCAACTCGCCAAGGCTTATCTTATCTTGGCCTTATCTTCATTTCCATGTGACTTCATTTCCATGATGGTTATTGCATCCACACTAACTAGTTTACAACAAATGTTGATATGTACATAATAATTTTCTGTCGTTTTTTTCAAAAAAAAAAAAAATTTAACAAAAGTTGAAGGAGTCACGTGTATTTGTATGAGTATAAACAAATGTTTTATTTTTATAATTTGCATGAAACCTGGCAAAGAAACACTCTTGTCGAGACGGATGGGGATGCCGTATGCGTAGTGTATTTGTTACACTTCACAATTCTTTATTCTTTCAAAGAAAGTGCCGTGTGATGTAATGCTAATGATTTTCTAGATATTAGAGTAACTGTCCAAGACAATCAGAGTCTATTGTCATATTGAAATTATGATTGGCAAAAAAATATATTCGATTGGTAGAACAGTTGGTATGGTTGGAACGGGTTGGTGCACAATAAGATAATTAAAATGTCGACTTACTAGTGGACTAAAATTATTTAAATACAATCAATATATAAAAAGAATTTTGGTAAAATGATCCAAAAAATTAGTTTTAGTAAAGAAGTCTATTTTCAAAATGCTGTGTAGGCCTATTATTAATTCACTAAAGCAAACAAAAATTATATATATATATATATATATATATATATATAATTAGAAAACTCAGCAAGCTACATGGTAAAAGCTGGTTTAGAATAAGGCTTAAACTTGTTAGTTTTGGATTCAGTTCTTATCAAAATTAAGTTTCTTTTTATCTGGCTAAAACTATGTCTAATGTATTTTGATATATTTTTTTAAAATAAATAATTTATATAATATAGGTAAAAATTGTTACAATACATTTTCGTATAACATCGTTACTCTAAATATAAAGTAAAAATAGAGATTGCTATTTATTCTCCCAAATATAGAGAAAAGGTAGAAATCTCTCTTTTATAGGAAGTACTAACAATGAGTTGTAGTAGAATTACTTTTAAATATTATTTTAGTGTCGAAAATAATAATGAGTTAGAGATGATACACAGGAAGAATAATCCTATTTTGTTTTCATTACCTTAAAAAAGGGAACCTGATTAGATGAGCTTTGGTGTGTGTATATTCCATTGAATAAAAAAATCAGAATTTCAGAAAAGCGTTTGGGGACGTTTAAACGCACCTAGAGACCAAAAACGCTTATGGAATTTTCGGATGACAACCAAAATGAGAGGACAAAATAATGGGTGGGGATATAGAACTATATAGTCCACAAAACAAAACTGTACAACATGATAAAAGAAGAAAGAGTTAAGCAAAAAGACACGACTTTTCTGGGTTTATCTTTTTTCACTTTTGCAGAAAACAAAACCCAAAAAGCCTTTCTTTCTGTGCAGATTGGTACTTTCAAACCTTCTGCTACAAATCTTTCCTCACAAAAGCCTCTATTTAGAAAATAAATAAAATTGGAATTATTATCTGGAAATTAGACACTAAAAGTTAAAGAAAAAAAACGTATGCTTCATCATCACCATCTTCATTTTTTTTTGTAAAAAAAATCATCACCATCTTCATTACTCTGATAATTTAACCCACTCGTAGCGTCCTTCTAACGGCTTCTCCTTCTCAAAATCAAAGTTATACCTATAATGAACAAACAAATATCCAATTCCTTTTAGTTTTCAGTTACTTGTAATCTCTGTATAGTTTGTCAAAAAATTATAATGGTATAAAACTCAACATTTAAAAAAAAAACTCTCATTAGTTGCCCCCAAAATATAAAGTTTCACCTCTTTGCCAGGAACCAAAGCATAGTAAAGAATCACTTTTAAGTGCAAATTGAATCCAAGTGACAAAAGTTTTTAGACAAAAAAAAAGAGTGAAGGCTTGCCCCAAAAAAATAAAGTTGACATTAAAATAGTAAAGTTTTAAAATTTTAAAACTTACTTCTTCTTGAATTTATCATGGAGCTGTTTCTCAGCTTCAACAAAAAACTCTTCAATCTCCTCCGCCGCCGGTTGCTCCGCCGTTGATCTTTCCTTCTCCACCGTCGTTGACAAAGTTCTTCTCCGGCTGGAACAACAATCCGATGACTCTTTCACGGTGGAACCAAAACCAGCTACTATTTGCTGCGAATTATCCATAGATTCTTTCTCTCTAAGATTCACAAATAGCTTCCTCTTACTACTCCTGAAAAAATAAATAATGAGAAGAGAGTGAATTAATATAATAAAAACAAGAACCGGGAAAATTCATAAACCTTTCAAAATTCAAATGATTTTAAAAAACATTAAACTCACCGTCGACACGACGACGTTTCAGCCTCACCATCTCTTTCCTCCTACAACAATAACAAAATTTCAAATTTTCGAAAAAAAAAAAAACAAACCGAAGATCTAGCTAGAGCAGTAAATGAAATTTTCAAAAATAAATAAATAAATAAAAACATTAATGATTGTTATCTACAGTTACAAGATTCTAGAATCCGTATTTAATGATTCTTCACCTCCAGATCTATCACTCCATTGTTACTCGCGCAACAAGACGACGATGAGCGTTGTTTCTCCAATCTGTATACGATTCTCCGGCTACGAAGCTGCATATACGTCGACGAAACTCCGACCGTCCCTTTAGCTTTTCTCACCATCTTTCAACTTGCGTGTTCGTGATGATTGTAATGGAGAGGACGAGGAAGACAAAAGAGTTGAGAAAGAAGAAGATGGAGTTTTTGCTTTTAACGGTCAGGATTGAGTTTTGAGTTTGTGTCTTGATAGAGAGATATGGTGTTGTTTCTGTGGTCCCGTTACAGTGACGGGGAATCTTTGAAGGGTAACTGAAGGCGCCGTTATTTGGATCGCGTGCTGTTGAGTGATTTGAGTGACACGTGTCGGTTTTTGACGGTGACTTAACGGGACGGGAACAAGGTAGCGTAATAATTGTGGTGTAACTACTTTTAAAAACCCTTCCATCTATCCCTAAATCACATATTTGCCATTACATGTACCAACAAAATGAAAGTATTAAAATTTTAATGGAGAGAATTGTAATTTTGTTTCTTAATAATGTTATTAAATTTTTTTACATGCTTGTATGTTAGAAGTTAGAACCTTAAAAGTGAGCTGACGGCACTATTACGTTTTCTCACAACTTTTTTCCTTTTAAATATATTAGTCTCATAAAAACGTTTAGAGCCAACAAATAAACCAAAAATGAACATCCAAACCAAAGATGACCCGATAAAATAAAAAAGGATCTAAAATGATCTGAATCCGACATAAATACTGAATTTATTTTAGTTTACGGTATCTTGTGTTATAGATTTTACCCGAATTGAACCTGAATCTAATTGGATATCCGAAAAAATCAAAAATTCAAAATCCCTAAAAAAAAACTTGTACCAAACCTCATCCTACTCATTAATATGTATCCAAAATTTACTAATATATTATTGAATACCTGAAATAACAAATAATTAACTCAATAACTTAGTCAGTCTAATATATATTTTAAGGTCAATATTAATGTTTTTATGTTTTAGCAATTGTATTTAAGTTCAATTATGAATAAATATGTTTTGAAGTTTTAACAATGTTATTTAAAGTATAAATAGTATTTCTTAAATTTGTTGATTTATTGTTACTTTTGATTTTTTACATTTGATTATGTACGATTCTCATTCTTACAAAGTTTTAGTTTGTCATGAATCAAGATATATTTAATATTATCACCTATAATTGAAAGACGAGTCTCTTATGATTTATAGACAAGTATTTTAAAATTACTTTGAATTATAACAATATAGTTTAAGAAAGTCATGCACACAAATTTATTGAAAAGATTATAAATATATTGAGTTTAATCAAATACAAATTAATATTTTTGGAATCGATAACCCGATTAATATCCAAACTCAAAACTATTTCAGGTTCAACCGAATCTTGGACATGTAACTAAACCTGAATCGAACCCGATTAAATCCGGACTGAATCCAATCCAAACTTTTATAATATACGAATTGCGTTAAAACTTATGAATCCAAAACCCAAATAAACCCGAGCAAAACCCGGTTGAGATCCCGGTTTCCGAACCTAAAAAGGCTAATGTTTAATTTTTCATGAATGTTAAATTATTCTTTACAACTTGTGTTTCATTTTTTTTTTAATTTTCAAAGGAAAAAGTAGATAAAACGTGCATCAAGGCTGGAAAAAAAATATTTACAAGTTTTTTTTTTGTTTTGGTCAAATAAAATATTTATAAGTTATAAAACATCTTTGTTGTTCATTGGTTGGTCCGTCAGAGCAACTAATAATGCACGTCACTTCATAAAAGCCTAGTATTCGTATTGAGGTGATGCAGTTTCTTACGTTATTTTCCCACTACTTTGACAATGATTGATGGTGTCGAAAGAGGCATCATAATGCATTCTTTCGTTTCTCCCTTTAAAATATGGTAGATAGCTAATTGGAGTACTATTTCTGGCTGGTGGTGAGAAGAGAGATGATAATCTGATTCTAGTTGTGTGTGAAGTAATTTTGGAGAAAGATTTTTCCATATCTTTCCTGAATTGCAGGGAAAGTAAGTGATTTTGAGACTTTTCTAATAAACCATGTAGACTATAATTGATTCTCTTCTTGAGCTATGGAATGCATGATTACATAATTAAAGATATTAATAAAGCCGAATGTTCCAAATGGGTAAAAATAGTGTTTACACCAAAATAATTGCATGCATACAATACATGTAGAAGAAATTTTGAAGAACAAAGAGGTGTTTACTAAATTTTGTGTAAAAACTTGATTTCTTGTATATGGTGGTGGATATTTGTGTGTTTTAATGTTTTTTGACATTTTATTTCTTATCATTTTAGTGTTTTAAGTTGCATTGAAGCATCATTAGAAATTACATTTGTGCATTTTGCTCATTATAGGTGTTGGAGTGCACAGTTTGGAAGTTTGGGATGAAATCAAGAAGAAACTAAAGAAAAAAAGACCAAAGTGAAAATAAGTTCAACTTAGTTTAGGAATTTTTCGATCATGTGCATGATGAAGATTGTGAGCTAATGTCACAGTGAAACAAAGACTGAAACTAGAGGTGATAGGTCGATGACGAACGGAGATCAAATGGCATGCGATACTGTATTTCCAAAATGCGACAACGCAAAGTGTAGCAGAGATCGTGGATATGTGTTGCATGAAGAGAAAGAGCGAGGTCATCGAAGCTTTGAATGGGTAGGTGACATAGTGGGTCTTCAACGCATAAGAAGTTGACCGCGAAAAACTGAAGCATATGATCAACAAATGTATATTAGAGTGATCAACCAATCGAGTGTATTTCATAGTATAAATCGCGGATTAGAAAAGGGCGCGATTGACTTCGGGAAAAATTCTTTTGGATCGACACATATCGAGTTTTAACCTCATATAAATAGCTTTATACCTAAAAATGTTAAAATATCTCATTTTCTTAATTTGTCTGTTTAAGTAAAAGATCATTTTTTTTTATCTTTAAGGATATTTTTTATTCTTTTGTTGATTGTGATTATCTTGCTTTCAATCATAACTAGTTTTAAATTTTATTTATGTTTAAAGATTTTCATAAAGATTAGTGAATAATCATTTTCAGGATCTATGGATTTGGTAGATTCGAATGATATAGTAAAGATATAAGATGGTTATTTTTTGATCTACTTTGTTATATGCTTAGTACATGTTTTTAATTGTACATTAACCATGATCAAATTGATTTTGAACTCAAGTGATTTCATTAGAAAGTGTCAGATGAAATTATTGAATGAACATAATATGGGAAAACAACCATTTCATATCCAAAATATCGTGATATGTTCAATTTATATTCGGATTATATGACCGTGCAAAACAATACCTATACTTTCAAAAAGTTCAAGTACCATTCATATTGATTACTTTTTGGTGAAATCATACACCAGTCGCCGCATCAGTTGCCATATCATTTATTTTGGTGACATATATATTATGTAAGCTAATTTTGTGGAAAAAAGGTCAAATGTACAATAATATTTTTTTAAAAATAAAATAAAATTAACTTTTTTATGAAAATAATATTTAGAAAATGTAAAAATTTGTATTTTTTTACATTTATATATTTTATTATTTAGTGAAATTAACAAAGTTAAATTAAATAATAAAAATTTAACATTATATAAGAGATATATTCGTTATAATCTTTCGATGCTATCACAATATTGTCCTTATAAGAGTTGTATATGTCTTGTAATGAATTTAAATTCAATGCTAGTTTTGTAGTTGTGTTAATCTCGATTAATCTTGGTTATGTTGTTTACATTTAAAGAGTTTAGGTTTACATATCATAAATTTTTAATCTCTTAACACAAAATTATTTAAATAATTACATAATCAATCTAAAAAAATTCTATACAAACACATAACCAAGATTAACATAAAAGTAAGTGATAGGATCAAAACATTATAACGAATATTCTTATATAAAATTAAAATTTTAGTATTTAATTAAGTTTTGTTAATTTTACTAAATAATAAAATTTATAAGTTGTCAATTTTTTTTAATAAACGTTTACATTTTCTAAACAACTATTTTATAAAATAATCTTTTTAAAGTATTGAACACATGGTTTTTTTCGCCAGCAAAATTAGCTTACGTAGCATCCACGTCAGCAAAACTAGATGATGTGACAACTGATGTGGCGACTATGTATAATTTCGCCAAAGAGTAACCAATGCATATATGTTATTTGAATTTTTCGAAAGTACATGTATGTTTTTTCACGGTCATATAAATTGAGTATGAATTGAACGTATTGCGAAATGTTGGATGTGAGGCCGTTATCCCAACATATTATTGTCATTTACATGTTTAGCTAATGAAAATTGATGCTAGAGATTTTTAGTGTTTAGTGGACTTGTGATTCATACATACTTGATGACACATAACTAATTAAGGGATAAAATGATGTTAAATATTTTATTAACATATGAATTATTGTCTAAAGTGGATAAGTTTGTATCAATTGTCTTACTCATGGATCATACCTTTAGAATTTGATTGAAAGTTGATTTCTTGCACTTTTTACTTATTGAATATGAGATAACCTTATAGTTTTATCTTTAGTTTGGTTACGAAACCCCACTTTTATTTCTTAATTGATTAAGCCATGTTTTGCATTCTCTTTGCTTCTTAGGTTTAGATTAACACCTTCTTTATATAGCTACAATTGTGTTTGCAATTAAAGCGATGACAGGATTTAACTTTTTGCATATCAGTGATGTATGTTGAGTTTTTGATTAAAGTATTAATCTATATAACGTTTTTTCAAATCTTTGATTTTATTATTTTTTAACACTAGTTAGTTATGTTTTTATAAAATACAAGAAATATTACATAGATGATTCTACAACGGTTACATGTTTTATGTGGATTTACATCTAATTGCACTATCCTTAACCGTGTTATGAGATTCACATATGACATTTTTAATTGAACCATGTTGAAAATTTTCTGTAACCATTTTTTTCATTTAATCTGCATAATTCATTTTCTTTAAATTTCAAAACTCAAACCTCTTGATGTAGAAACATCAATGCAAATCACTGGAATAAATGAACTTGTACAAATAGATTGTTATCAGTCCAGTTGTGTTCAAAAAAAAAAAAAAGATTGTTATCAGTCCAGTTAGGGTTAGCTTAAATAGATAAAAGAATGATAAAAATATTTGAAGTTTTGGTTTCTAGAAGTATACATATCTATTGTGTGTCACAAATAACCTGTATGTGTGAAACAACCTGGTTTTTAAAGTATGTGCTTAGATAATAAACAAAATTAAAAGAAAAATCTGAGTTTTGGTACTTGAGTTTGTTGTAAAGACGTATGCATTTTGTTAGGTGAAAAAAAATTAGCTAGTGTTGTCAAGTCATATCATAAGAGACGTAAATATGTTAATGTGCCTCATATAATGCGTACTCATTCTTTAAAAAATTGTACTAAAATATAAATTGACAAACACTGAATTGTGATAGTAACTTCGGGTTGAAATCACGTATAATTCTTATATTCTATCTTAAATAGATGAATAAGGGTTGTGAAAGTCCTAATATAATTAAACATTAATACTAATTTTTTGACTGCAACTATTGGTTTGTTTCTCGGAATTAATCAATTTACAAACATCCATTTACATGAAATGAAAGTTTATGCTTAATTTGGAAACTTAAATTACTGAAAACTCGTGTTTCCGAATAATAATACTCTAAAAATCAGATAGTTACATGTCTTGGGATTGAAGATGGATATTTTAAAATCTATAATCCTTCCGTTCTACATATTTGACATTTCAGAGATTTTTATTAAATTTACATTTTCAACTTTCAGTGTAAAATTATTAATTTAGGCTATTATAACCAATGATTTATACAGTCTATTTTATTATTAGTCAAATTACTATTAATGCAATAATGATGTTTCTATTTATAAAATGTAAAAAGTTAAAAATGTTTTTTTTAATTTATGTACATATTTCTAAAACATCATTTATTATAAAACTGAAAGGGTAACATTTTGTCCCTTGATTTTACCTGAGATACTTGGTTGACTTCTCACTTCTGCTAGCTCTCATATTAAGTAAGAAAAGCAATACAATTAATTTATACTTATTTCGTTCATATTAATTCTTGTTTAATTTATAAAATTTTTTAATTTTAAGTATTGTTTTATGTTTTTTAATATATTTATTTGATATATTTTTTAATTTTATCATTTTTCTTTTAACTCATTAATGAACATTCTCAAATAAATCAATATATTAGGGATAAACATACGCCTTCCATTCCACAAAATAATATTTCTAAATTGTTTACATATGTTATAAATGCATTATTTTCTAAAATATCAAATTTTAATAAATTTAAACCAATAGTTACTCAATAAACTTGATTATTATTTTTAAATACAATTTGTTATTATTAAATAATAGAAAATTTATAGAAAACACAATTTTTTTTAAAAAAAATTATTTTTCTAAAATTTAATCTTTATGAAACGAAGAGAGTGAAACTTGATGGGTTTTTTACCCTCTGTGAAAACTAAAACAACATATAAAATGACAAAGAGCGAGTAGATAAAAGACAAATCTACAGACATTCAATTTGTACAAAATATATAATCGTTAGATCTTGACAGTGCATAGTCGAGGCGTCGTGGGGTATCTGTACTTTTGAATTTAATTTAATGTTAAATTCAATAATTCTGAATCTGTAGTTTGGATAATCTGTAGTTTGACCAATCCAGCATTTGAAAAGACTCTACGATAAGTATATCACAAATTAAATATTATTTTTAAAAAATACTTTTAATAAAAATATATTAATATATGTGTTTGTACTTTAGTGATTATTATTTAGGATTTAGTGTTAAAGAGATATAGTTGAGTTTCTAAATGTTTTATAAATATTTAAAAAAACTAGTTTAGTCTATTTTCATCATAAATTTAAGACACTTGTTGAAAATAATTATTCGTTAATGATAAATTTGAAAAGTGCTATTAAACTTGTGATATAACTGAAATTTTCCCTTAAAAGGATATGTACAAGTCCAACGAAATCTTTAGGAAAAATTTCGGTTATACTACAAGTTTGATACTACTTTTCAAATTTATCTTAATCGATAACTATTTTCAAAAATACCCTTAATTTATGATGAAAATAGACTAACTAATTTTTTTAAATATTCATAAAAATTTTAAAAACCCAACCCCGCCCTTTTAATACTAAACCATAAATAATAATTACTAAAGTATAAACTTAAATATTAAAATATTTTTGATTAAAGATATTTTTGAAAATAATATTTAATCTGTGATGTATTTAGCAATTTCTCAACTTTTTAATAGTCACCATTTGAGTTATATAAGAGCACATATTGTGAAGCATGTGTTTCAATTCACACCATCTACCATCTTTGGAGAGACAATCCAAACGGAAGACGTCATGGTGTTGCTCTATTGATTACATTACGTACGTAAGGGATGTTATAAATAAAGAAATGCTCATTTAACTTGTTAGGTTTTAAATGGGTAACCCTTTTAAAACTAATTTATTAAATGGAATTTTAACTAAAATAAATGGCCATCCCTTTAATAGAAACTAAAATTTTACCCGCACCCCGGGCCCCCGGCGCAGATGTTTGATTTAACTTGTGTTGAACGTAAACTTATAAATTGCTAATTTTTATGAAAAAATTCCCATGTATATTTTTATGTTTTGTAATTCACATATAAAATAATATAGAATATATTATATTATAATATAGATATTTTATAATAATTTTTTATTTGTATATGATATTATATTAAAAATTTATAACTTGATGCATCTTGATGTAATTGTACTATTCATATATTAACATGTTGTTTTTTTTGTTAATTTATTTTAAAATGAAACAACATACTAAATTTTTTTAATGGTCAATATATGAATATCAATTTGGTTAAATAAATTTTAGAATTAGAATTATAATTATTTAATTTAAATTTATTTTAAATACAGTGGTAGAATCTGTAAATAAAAATAAATATAAAAATAAAATACTTGATTTATTGTAAATACAAATGCTAAATTTTTAATAAAAGAAAATATTTTTTATATTGCTATCTATGTCTTCAAACAACTTTTATTTATAGTGTTATCTATGTTTCCAAAAATTACGAAAACATATTTCAATTTTAATAATATAGATGTTGCGAGATCAGTATAGAGTGTTTAGTAAGCAACAAAGAAAGCCGGAAGATCCACAATTCATCAGTTTTTTTTTAATCAAAGACTTTCAACAATACAATGTACTTCCTCTATTTACAAATATACGATGTTTTAGTTTTTTTTATACAAAAGATTGATATTTTACATTTAATTAATGCATTTAACAAATATAAATAAAAATGTAAAAAAATAAGTGTTTGAATTTTTTTGGGAACCAAATAAAATTATAAACTAACTAAAACTAAAAACAAAAAGTAATAGATGAAGGAAAATATTTTATTTTTCTATATAAATTTTGAATAACCTCAAAATCAAATATCCAAAGGGAGTAGATAATACTTGTAAATTATGCTCCATATGTTTCAAAACTATCCAAATTTTGAAGTTTTCAAAGATATTAATAAAACCACATTAAATTTAATTATAAACTCTCTCCATTTTTATTATTTGACATTTTACGATTATGTATATATATTAAGAAGACATTTAACTCTTTATATTTTACAAACTAAAATCTCATTAATTATTCACTTAAACACAATTAGACCAATAATAAAATATACTGCATGATACAAATGGTCATATTATATAAAATTTAATTTCACATTGAAAATTGCAAACGTAATCTGATTTGGAACGTAAAAATCTTTAGAAAGGTTAACTAGGGGTTATTTTTTGTATTATTTTAATGAATCTAGGATTTTCTTGGATTTATAAATTTTTGATAAATCCATTTATTTTAAAATTAAATAAATAGATTTCAAAATCAATGATATAAATTTCAAAATCAAAATAACTGGATTATCATAAATCAATCAAATGGATTTGTAATAAGTCCAATTTTGTAATAAAATAAATATAAAAGCTACAATATGTGTTTTAGTATTTTGTATATCATGATAACATAAAATCTGTCCACATATTTATAGCTATTGTCGTTCTCACTTGATTGACATGTTCGCCATTGTTATTAAGTTCTTCAACTTCTTCTTCGTCATAAGAATCTTTTTTTCAGGAAAATTATGTGTTCGAAAGAACTGTCAAAGAAAATTATGTAAACGAGCACAAACAAGTACAATCTCCATTTGTGTCTTATAAGAAAAATGGGTGTAGACTTAAATATCAGAAATCGAGATTTGAATATACCAAAAATTCTCTTGATAATATTTTCAGGGAAGCGTGACGATGATTGAACAACTCTTTGTCATTTTTATGGAGTAAAACCTTGAACAATAAACTCTTGTAGATGGTAGCGACCACCACGATATGGAACCAAAAAATTGCAAAAACCGCAATTAACTAAATAAAGTTTTCTTGATATTAAACAATAAATAGTTTTTTTTTCTGGAAAAATTATCAAGATTACAATATATATATGTATATATATATATAATTTATATGTACCTTGTGAACTGGTAGTCTATTTTATTCCTTTGTTAAAGGATAATTTAATATTTTTGAATCATGAGCTAAACCTTTCCACCCACTAAGATCGTATATGAACTCAAGATCAATTACATGCATCCAATATATTTTGTGATATATCTCTTTTTTCTGTTGCGGAAAGAAGCTACCTCTTTTTTGTACCATTGCAAATATATGTGTATCATCGATAGCTCCGACAAATCCTAAAAATATAATAAATATATGTCAAAATAATAATAATTCAAAATATAGATCAAAACTAATATATATATATATAAGTACCTTAAAATAAGGATAAAATCTTGTATTTTCACTAATCTTTTGAGGTATTGCAGGTCCAGCGGTGACAATGAAATTTGGTGAAAGTTGGTTTAAAGCTCGCAAAACCTTGTGAAAATTCTCACTTATAGCAAATTTGGATCTCTTAAAAGTATCTCGTGTATAGTAATATCTTGCATTTTGGCCAACTATTAAGAGAAAAGATGAAACTATTTCTTCAAGGCTAATATATATTGTATCAATTAAAGCTTTCTTTTTTCGGATTAGTTTGCATGACTTAGAGCCGACTCTAAACTTTTTAAGGCCATAAGTTCAAAGCAAAAGGTGGCTGGAAAGATATATATATATATAGGGTTTTAATTTGGAGAAGAAGTACAAGTAAATCTTGGTGAACAAGATTTTCTATAATCGACATCACAATATCTTCTTAACACATCACAATATCTTCTTAACACTTTCCCTTGATGTCTATTATGCGTGTAGATGCTGCCTCGTTAAAAAATCTTACCAGAAAAACCCAATAGGAAAAACCATGGTTAAGGGAAAAAGAGTGCAGTGCACAATTACTTCCCCTAATGTGTACATACGTCAAGATCTTTGAGAAGACGTAATTAGATAAGATAAACCAACTTCTTGAAAGTAGCAGTGGGTAACGCTTTGGTGAATAAATCAGCCAAATTTTCACTTGAACGAACTTGAACGACACGAACATCGCCATTCTTCTGTAGATCATGTGTGAAAAAGAACTTCGGTATAATGTGCTTTGTCCTGTCTCCTTTGATGTATCCATCTTTGAGTTGTGCGATACATGCATCATTGTCCTCATACATGATTGTTGGAGCTTCTTTCCCTGTAGATAGACCACAATCTTCTCGTATATGTTGAATGACATATCTTAGCCATACACACTCTCGACTAGCTTCATGAATGGCTAAAATATCTGCTTGGTTAGAAGAAGTTGCTGAAATGGTTTGCTTCATCGAACGCCAAGAGATAGCAGTTCCACCACAAGTAAACACATATCATGTTTGTGATCTAGCATTGTGGGGATCAAACATATACCCATCATCTGTATAACCAATCAAATCTTCTGTGGATGGGTTAAGAAAGAATATACCCATGTCTTTCATACCTTGGAGGTAACGAAGTATATGTTTTATCTCATTTCAATGCCTACGAGTTGGGCATGAACTAAACCTTGCCAATAAATTCACTGTAAATGATATATCCGGTCTTGTATGACTGGCAAGGTACATTAATGACCCTATTGCACTTAAGTATGGTACTTAAGGACTAAAAATTTCTTTATTCTTCTCTTTAGGGCGGAAGGGATCTTTATTCACATCGAGTGATCTTACAACCATATGACTACTCAAAGGATGGGCTTGATCCATAGAAAATTGTTTAGCCACCTTTTCTATGTAAGTTTCTTGGTGTCCTAAGATTTCATTCTTGAGATGCTTAATTTTTAGTCTCAAACAAAACTTTGTTTTTCCTTTTGACATAGACAACAATCTATTGGTCTATTTGGACTTCAAACAAAATATATTTACATACACTTGTCTAATCATTTGTATTGTACATACGAGTTACCAATACTCTTATTATGAATTTCTTTATAGTCATATGAAATCACATCTTTCAATCACGAAAAGATTAGTAACTTTGCTCAAATAACATTTTAAATATGGTATTTCAAGACCAAACATATATGGGGATCTTTTAAGATAACATCTCATTTTTAGATCTTCAGTTTGAAATCTATACATATTTCTTTTAAAATACTATTTTCCATAGCTCTTCACGAGTTTTGATTATATTCAAATCAACGATTCTATTGATCTATACTCTCTGGATAAATACAAATCATGTATTGATTAACTTTTAATATTTCATATATCCCATAAACATATTTCAATTGAATAGCTAGAGTTCTCGGAAACATGATTTTGATATCAATAATCCTTCATGGATTTTATCTTTCAGAGATTATCATTTTCTAGTGGGTCATGGAATTCAAGTTCTTTCTTTATTGCCAGATTAATAAGGGACTTGAAAATAGTTGCATCTACCACATGAGACTATGTCATTTCATAATCAATTGCATATTGATTTTTCTTTGGTGCAACAACTCATTTCTATCTCATTTGTTTTACACATTTTGGTGTATGGACTACTGGTCCAAATACGTCTCTCTTTCATGAGAATTTGTATATTTGTCTATTATTTCTTTCTGATTTGGTCAATCATTTCTTTGTGTACACTTTTCAATAGACTTTGTTTCATGATCCCATTTCTCATTCATCATATCAACTGCTACTTTGCATGCATAAATATCATCAACGTCGATTTGCTTATCGGTTCCATTATATTTCGTAAATGACAAAACTTATTGAGATCTCTTCATTGTCTCAGGTACCTGAATTTCTTTGTCATGTTTAACATCTCTTCTGGAGATCATTCGAAGACTATATTTCTTCTTGACCATTATTTATTTATGCTCTTTTTCATTTACGATGATTTTTATCTTTGGAACCAACATGTCTACCACACTTCAGGTGTGACTAGCAGTTTGATCTTATTATTCTAGAACATCAATTCTTATTGGAGCATTTATAGCTGATATTGTGACTTGATCACTCTATTTATATGGGTCAGTAAATATGTATGGCAAATGCTTTACTAAACTCTAATTGAATTATCTTTTGGACTTTTTTTGACATTCTCTTTAGTCCAAGGATCAATGATAATTCATATCAACTTATTTACTTTTTCAGTTGTTTATTTTCTCCCCCTTATGTTGGAAATACTAATTCACTTTTAACATTTATATCGAGCCTTACTTATATTCTTCAGGGATGACTCTACATTCTTAAGTATTAGTGGAGATTCATATCCAACATATATTTCCAACCTTATTTGAAAACTCATCTTAATTAAAGCTCTACGGTGGAGAAACTGAGATGTATATCGCACATCCAACATTCTTAGATGAAATGATTGGTTTCTGACCCAATACCAATGTGGGGAGAACTAATGATTTCTTATTGGCTTGATGCAAACTAGTGTTGCTCAAAATCTTTAGCACTTATCCAGTGAATTTTCCATAGTCGTCAAAAACTTTAAGAATTGAATTCACCAATATTATAAAGATGTATGGTAGGTGATCAGTCCACCAACATCTCATTTATTTATGCCAATAACTTCCTTTGGCTGGTGAAAACCGTACTACTCTTTTATCTTGTAAGCAAGCAACATATGTCAAATCATTTCAATGATTCTTCTGGTTCTTCAATGAATATTCTACATAAATCTTAAAATATCTTTTCGCATCATTACTGAACCAAAATGGTCTAAATGGTTAATGCCAAGTATTTTGTAAGCTTCTGGTTTAATATATATTTATCTCCATTATACTAATCTTTGTGTAGTATAATATATAAAAAGATGTATATACTCTCTAAATTACTTTTAGAGCCTTAAGAATACTTGTGATTGAAATGAATTTAACATTTCTTTTCATTACTGTCTCAAAATTATTTGTCTCAAAATTTCATGGACTTACTTTAAAAAAAAGATTCATCAATCTCAGTTTCGTGTAAACATAATCTTCTAGATGTTTTACTTATTATAAAATGTGAGATTCTTTAACTCTTACCCTCGAGATGAGAACACTACAGGTTTATCAATCTCGAATTAAATCTCATCTTAGAATCCATAATATACCCTACTAGGGTCATCTATTCTTTCTTAGATACTTCTTACTTTTGAGACTTATGAAGATACAGTAATATCTATGTACTATTCTGGAGTATTAATATACATCCTCTTCTCAACATTATATAAACTTTATTACCTTGTAAGGTAATCACAATAATTTTCTTTCATCTTTAGATAAGTGAATATTTTTATTTTATTATCATCTTTATTTTCTCAATTTCAGGTGAGAATATGCGTTCTAAAAAGAAACTCTTTGATATTGAACTTAATCATAACCATATATATCCACATTCATGTCTACAATCACTTTTACTTTCATTTTCTTGACCACTCCTATTTGTGTGGATTTTCTTTCTCGGTATAAAATGTCATATTCTTTTCAAAAGAATAGATCTAATCAGACGTGATTTATCATCTTACATCAATAGCTCATTGTTTTTCTTTGTCCCAGGGAGATAAGATATAATTATAAACTTCTTTAAACTCATTTCTCAAGCATGTGTCTACTTGACATCACTATTTATGTAAAAATATGTATTTTTTAATATATTTGCATCATTGATATTCTCTTCAGGAATATTTTACTTTAAAACTTAGCATTTTACTTTAAAACTTAGCATCCAACATAGTTGAGCTTTATTTACAGATTCTAGGTCTTGTAATCTTTAGATGCAAATACATAATGAGCTTTAGGTAATCACATTCAGGTTTTCATACCTTTCTTTGGATTGTTCTCCAAAACTTATGAATCTTTTAAAGTTAAACCTTAAACTTAAAATTCCAATATAATACAATGTTATATTAGCATCATTCAATAATAAATAAACAAACAAATAGACAACACAAGTTGTAAAGTGCTTTCATTTTGAGAGAATTTACCGAACCAAACTATTAAATAAAATAATTTATGCATGCATATAATCGGAAAGATCAATATCATTGTCTAGCATTTAACTAGTATACTAAACCGATGAATACCAAACCAAAAAATAAATCATGAAGCACTTATATATTTATTTCAAAGAGATGACGACATGATATATATTTTAATAATTGGATAGCATCCTAATCAAAGCATCAAAGTGATAAACCAATAATCATGAGCCAATCAATTGTAAAGCATAAAGATACTTATCTCCATGACTGGGATGGATTACGACAGAGACGTCATATGTTTGATTTGGAACAAAGCAATGTTAGAAACGTCAAAGAATGGAGACAACGCCGATTAGGGTTTTGCGAAAGTGGTTAGGATTTTGTGATTGCTCGGTGGTTAGGGTTTTGTGATGATAACGTGTTGTAGGTAGAGAAGAGAAGAGAATAATTTGTGTGTATTATTCCATGAATAATGAACTTTTTATATATAGATACAATATAGGAGTTTAACTTGGAGAAGAAGTACAAGTAAATCTTGGTGAACAAGACTTTATATAATCGACATCACAATATATTCTTAACAATATATATATTTTGCATTTAGTGGGCTTTGAACCAGATTCACCTCTCGTAATTCTAATGCATCACTAACCACTACACCACTAACATTTTTGACAAATTTATGGCCGGTTAAATACTTAATAAAATGGCGGCCGTAAGCATGAAATTCTTTTGCTTGGGCTCAGGACCGTCTCTAATGACTTCAAAAAAATATCTAGATACATTCGGTATAACTCTCTAAAATGAAGAGGATCTTCCTTCAGCACACTTTCTATATAATCTTTAAATCTTGACCAGCTCTTGTGATTAGACGTCGAATGAGACTTTCAATTTGCAGTTGAAGTTTTCGTTGTCGCTTCTTCAAACACATCATCTAACGAAAAATTAAGAGCACCAATAAAATAATATGGACATCTAACTCCTCATCTTCATGTGACATTTATCTCTTTCATCTGAAGTTTCTTGTTGCCCAAAAAATTTTAGATTCATGTTTGATAAAGTTTTGTTTCTTATGTTAATTTTCTAATGTATAATAGATATTATATATACATTATGATGGACCATAACAACGGAAAATAGAAAATATTTGTTAGTAAAATGTAGAAATTGGAAAATTGGAAAATTAAAAAAATAATAAACTTTCGAAAGTGTGTGTGGTTGATGTTTTTAATGGAAAATTTTCAAGCACTACCGTTTAACAAAAAGCCTTGTTAGGGCTTGTTATAGTTAACGTATGCAATACATATACGAAACTTGGTGCCGAAGAAATATTAGGAAAACCAATAACATACATGTATCAAAATAACAAGGTTTAACTCAACATTTGTTTCTTTGTATTTTTAACTTAAAATCACTCCTAAATCCATTCAAATCCAAGTTTAAATCAACTAATTAAATAAATCATTATTATTAAATTACACCTGATTTTAAAATTTATTGTGAAATCATAAAACCAATAACAATGAATTCAAATATATATTTTAAAATCATAGAAATAATAACAATGAATTTGAATTTGAATTCTAAAATTACAGAACAAATATAGGTTTGAATTTTATTTTCAAATCAATTAAAATATATAAACCAATAACACCAGCTGAAATTTGAACACTCCCTTATCTTTCATAGACTATCACCAAAGTATGACTTATATTTTCCAGTTATCCACTTCTTATAAATTAAGATCAAGGAGTCAAATGAAATACATATGAAGTAGTCTTGAAAAATCAATATTTAAATTAATTTCAAAATATTAGACAATATCTTTTATATAATACTCCCTTTGTTTCTAAAGACTACATGTTTATGTACTTTTACACATATAAAAATATTAAGCTTTCATAATAAATGTATTATTTTCATTTTACAAATTTATAATAATTTTATACCAATAATATTTTAATAGGTAATTTTTTTTATATTTTTTAATTTATCATGGTACATCCCCCATTTTTATTGAATAGGTGATGTTTTGGAATAAATAAATTAAATGTTGCTTTAAATTTTCAATGAAAAATTCATTAATTTTCTACGCTATAAGTATTTGTATTATCTAAATTAATTTTATGTTTGCTGAATTATGAATTATAGAGTTAATGATGTTTTTAAAAGTAAAAAAATTAATTATTAATCTTGTGCACAAACCTTAAATAACAAGTAACAAAAAAAAAGAGAGTAATAAAAAAGCCTAGAAAACATAAAATTGTATTTTTTGAATTATTTTTTTCTAAAAATTAGTGCTTCTGATTATAATATTTCTTAATATTTTAGAAAATCATAAAAAAAATGTTTGTGGAGGGGATGTAAATGTTGATAAAAATATCTAACTTATCCCTAATTAAATAGAAATGCAAAATAAAAAACGTTATCTAGAAATTAATTTTCTTGGAGAAAATATATATATTTTTTAAAAAAAATTTATTTATTTTAATGCTAAAATAAGAAATTAATCAATTTATATTGGGGTGTTTTTCAAATGTGACTCAAAATTAGAGTCAATCCCAAAGTAACTTATGCTTTTTTTTTTGAAATTTTTATTTGTCTTTTTCACAAGAATTTTGAGTTATTCACCAAAATGTCATTATTTTCTTTGAAAATGAGTGTTTTACTCTATCATCCTCATATTCATCAACTATTTATAATATTTTTGTTTCCATCAATACACCAATCACCACGGACAACCAATTTGAAACTCTTAATGCACCAAAATTCGATTTTTACTCTTCCTATCTCATTTCTTATGAACACAAATCACATATCTTTCACTTTCTCTCTCATAAAATTTCATTTTGATTCCATAATTTGTAAAGTTCATAGAGAGATTGAAGATCATGATTCTTGGTCATTAACGAGTGGATCACTGTCATGGTGAAGTTATGTGTGTTTAATTTAAAGAATGTAAGAAAGTTATCTCAGAAGTTCAATTTATGATATCAATTTCTTTTTCTGATATGTTCGCGAAGAAGACTTCTCTATAAGTCTTCTCGATCAAGTAGACTTCTAAAGAAATCTTCTCGTCAATGCGCATGTTATTTTTACAATTGACTTTCTGTGTGTGTTTTAATAGAAGACTTTCCTAGAAGTCTTCTAACTTTTCTTTGTTTAAAAAATTTGAGAAGAATACTAGAGAAGTCTTCTCGGATAAACATGTTAGTTTTGTAATGATCGAAATTTTTCAGATATTTGACTTTTTATTGAAGATTTTCTAAGAAGTCTTCTTAGAAAAAACTTCTCGGGAAGTCTTATTTACTGTTAGATGAAGTCTTCTCACTGTCGTAAGAAGTTTGCGTAGGGTAGTTTGCAATTGAAAATTTATAGTAAAAAATTAATATTAATGAGAAGATTTCTTAAGAAGTCTTATGACTTTATTCCAAGTTTTTTTTGTCAAACTTTTGGTTACGAGACTCCTAACAGAAGACATCTAAAGAAGTATTCTCTGAAAAAGTCAAATATAGTTGATTGCAAAAGTAACCTAGAGAAACTTCTTGCGACAGTGAAAAGACTTCATATAAAAACTTCATATAAAGACTTCATATAAAAACTTCATATAAAGACTTCTTGTAAACGTAAGAAAACTTCTATAGAAGTCTTTTCCAAGAATTTGGGTCGAGTTAGATTCTCCGCTGTTTCATTCTTTCCAATTCGGTGTTAAAACAATTTTAGGGTTTTACTTTGTATATTCTTTTTCATTCACGAAAATGCAGTACTGTTCATCATTCAAGTCTCACCTTTTATGAGTGAAAGTGTTGGGCTTTATTGTTTCTTAGAAACAACTATTTGGTTTTTTATTGATGTTTTACTTCTGGTATGACTGGTGCTATCTGTATGAAAGGCTTTGCAGTCACTAAGTTTAAAGGGTGGAGGTTTGAAGCATAGTTCTACAGGGGAGCATTGCGAAAAGCATAGCTTTTATGACATTGTTTATAAAAGTCTGCTGTAGAGGAATCAGAGGAGTGGCCAACAATCCATTGATGCACACGCAGTTACAATAATTCATATTAATTCTTCAGTAGATCAAAATTTAGATAATGATAATGTTTTAAATTTTGGATCTTGAATAGTGAAATTCAGTGTAATTCTCAATTGGCATGTTTAAGGATCAAAAATAAAAATTCGCAAACAAATGAATTTCGGATCAAAGACTTAACATCTAAATTTTTGAAAATTATAAAATAAACAAAAAACTAATGTCTTCCAACACAATAGAGAAAATTTGTAAGTGAAAGTACTATTTTTTAGATTCTTTAGTAAGTAGAAAATAACATCTTTTAAACGTTACTCTTGAAATCAGTAGAGAAATACGGTGGAAAAGCAATACTTCTTGCACTTTAATATTTGTCCATTCTGTTTGTTAGTTGCTTTTAATATTCTATTTTGCACTTTAATATTTCCCATTCTGTGTTTTATTTGCTTTTAATACGGTGGAAAAGTAATACTTCTTGCACGTCTAATATTCCATTTTGTATTGAGTAAGCCATATCATAGAGATACATTGATATGTTATATATTGACCTTGAGACATTGAGATAAATAATGAAACATTTATAATTTAGATTCTTACTTCTCTAGCAATATAATAAACGAGTATTTCATTTATCACTCACGAAATTGACAATCATTAACTTATATTGATATTCCTTGAATATGATCAACTTAACTTGTTTTATGCCCTAACTAATAAATCTGTTTTCTTATCCATGAAAGTAGAACTTTGGTGAACCATGCAAACATGTGTTTGTTATTTGATTTTTTTCTATTCGTTTTTTTCTAGGGGTGTGCATATCGGTTTAGTTTCGGGTTCGGTTTGGTTTGGTTAATTTGGGTTAATAAAACTTAACCCAATCAAAACCAAAGTAGCTTTGGTTCCGGTCTGGTTTGGGTTTAGTTTAGTTCGGTTTAGTTTGGTTCGGTTTAGTTCGGTTTGGCTTAAATTTATTTTGCTTCACTTTATTATGGTTTGGTCTCGTTCGGTTCGGTGCAGTTCGGTTTGGTTATAAAATATATTGGTATTAATTTGATTATAAAATAATTAACTTACTAAAAGACTACTTGCACATAAATTTGATCTTTATTGATCATAGAAGAATTTATGTTAGATAATCTTAACTTTAGAAAATAGAAATGAAGAATTTACGAGACAAAACGGCCACAAGACTTTAAATAATTAATTGTTTTTAGGTTTTGTTTTTACTACAATCTTTAGATATTGCATATTATTAGAATTAAAACTAAAGAATATATATAAGAATATTATTTGTATCATAACTTAAAAAACATAGATGTTAAGAAAAAAAATGAAATCTTAACCAAAATATTCACAGTATGTTAATATATATATATATATATATATATATATCTATAATTTATTAATAGAAAAAAATATTGGGTTATCAAATAGTTCAGTTTAAACCCAAACCAAACCATTCGGGTTGAATTTAATTTGGTTTAAATCCAAACCAAACCATTTGGTTTGAATAAAACATGAACCAATTGGGTTATGTAAAAAACACGGTTTGGTTTGTTCGGTTTAACTTCGGTTGAGTTGGGTCGGTTCGGTTTGGGTTTTTTGCCCACCCCTAGTTTTTTCTCATCCATTTTAACATTAACATAGACAATTTTCAAATGAAGATAAAGCTATATTTACTACAAGGAATAAGCTCGACCACCAAACATCCCCCCCTGCGAGATTTAGCTATCTCAAAAGCAAAGCTTAATGTTTAAAATATTTAACTCATCGGAACAACAACACAAAAATTCTTGGTTTATATTGTGACTCAGTTGTTGATATGATATTTGTAATACAACTTTACGGATATTAAAATAAACTTCAACAAATAGGATCTATTCGGGATATCCATGGACAGGAGAAGGACGACTAAGTTTAAATTATGAAAGGGCAGCTATAAATTAAGAAAAAAAAAAATCACTTATTATTTAGTACTTAATAATAGTTGTAAAGCACACGGACTCTTTAACTAAATGTTTAAAATAACATCTCAAGTGCTGCGCCCATGTGATGTACGATATTTCATCTCTATAAATAGACCACATGTTCCAAGAGACGACATGCATCAACACATAATACATACTCACCTTCGACTATATATTATAAACTACAAATTTATTTTTCTAATTCTCGTTTCGGGTTTTTAATCAATGGCGAGAACTAATGCATACCTTTTTGCATTTATGCTACTTTTGACTATTAAACAAGAGTTTGGTTCCGTTGAAGGCCGAACACTCACCAAGTCCACCGTGAAGACGGCTGAGGAAGTCGGCGCTGATAGCTTTATGCCGATGTTACCACAGACTGAGCCACTTCAGCCGCCACCGAGCCATGGAGTTGATACCTTTAGGCCCACGGTACCTGGACATAGCCCTGGTATTGGACATTCCTTACACAATTAACGGAGATGGACAATACCATGGTTTATGTGATTATAAATCAATTTTTTTTTTAAAGAAACATGGTACCTTATTGAACCTAAGCTTCTGCTTATGTTGTTGTTGGTGTTGGCTTTTTTTTTTTCTGAATATGGCTTCTTATATAATCTATGTACTGTTTCGTCATATTCAGTTTCTTGCAAGTGTGATTGTAATAATGTTTAGTTGATTAACCGTGTTTTTCAATTTATCAGTTTTTGTTTTTGTTTCGAAACCCCATCTATCAATCGAGACCTCTCTTTCGCTGAACTGAACCATACGAAACTAAACATAACTTTAAACGCTGCATGGATAAGATAACCTAAGTTGACCAACTAAGAAAAAAAAAGAGAAAAAAAAAGACTTTAGCCGCAAATTAGTTTACAGAAAAAAATTGATTAATTATTTGTTTATCTTCGAAGTCGGTCGGTACGTAAAAAATACATCTCCAAGATAGTTCGGTATAATTTCCTTCCTAAAACATTTCCTACGTTGTAGAATATTAGATTGAGATTTTATTATGAGCTTCCAACTTAAAACCAATTGACAATTAGTGGATTGACCCTAACTCTTTATATAGTAGTAGATTATTTCTTATATTTCCGATGTGGGATGTTTTTCATCAATATACCATGTTAAATTCGAGTTTATTATGGGCTTCCAACTTAAAACCAATTGGCAATTAGTGGATTGGTCATAACCCTTTATATAGTAGTAGATTATTTCTTATATTTCCGATGTGGGATGTTTTTCATCAATACTCTCCCTCACGCTCAGACATCTAGGTCTGAAGCGTGGACAACGTGGGAATAACATCCACAGAGGGCCCAACATCGGTATAGTAGTAGTAGTTGTAATAAATTAGGTCAAATGATCTTATCGCTTTGATACCATAATAGATTCGGGTTTTGTTATGGGCTTCCAACTTAAAACCAATTGGCAATTAGTGGATTGACCCTAACCCTTTATATAGTAGTAGATTATGTCTTATATTTCCGATGTGGGATGTTTTTCATCAATATAGAATATCTTTGTTTCCAAGTTTAAACTAGACGCTCACTTGTATCTTGCATGTTTTGTGGGGGTGGCAAACGCTAATTTCATTGAAATTCAAAAAAGTTGATTACATTGTTACGAGTATTTTTGAATCGTAAACTATTAGATCACTTTGGAGAAGATTTATACAGAAGTGACTGTTTAGGAAATATTATATGTGTATATATAGTAAAAGATGGTTGTCTACGTTATTCAAAGCAAAAGTGTCTAGGAAATGGTTTTTGGACCTCTACACGATTTGAAAAGATAATTCTAGACAAACACAATTTATCAATATAAAAATCAAAGACGTAGAAAATATGCTTTGCATTTAGAGCTAGAAGCTAGGCTGAGCAATGAACATTATGCCGTATCTTAAGCATTTTTGGACATATTATAAGAACTTGATTGATATGATGAAGGAACTTCATGCACAATCAATCTTTTTTACAGAGTTGAAAGATATACAAGAACGGATTTCTTTTGACATGATTTTAGGTTATCCTACATTTTCTAGAAACAAAATAAGACTTTTGATTTCCTAGCTAGAACTGCTCGATCTTAAGAATATACACTAAATAAGCCTACATTAGTAAATGCTGTTGGCTATTATATAAAGTAAACAATAATTTGATTGATTACTAGTTGGCCCTTAAATGACATGTTATTTTCTAGTACACTATTTAGCAGAAAGGACAACATCGTCTCAGTATTTATGATACGTAATCGCTAATCATAAAAAAACTGTTGCTATGTTACCAGATGTCATGCTTTTATAAATCAGACAATTTTTAGGATAAAAATCACACAATTTCGCAAACACCTAGTTACGTATTTTTTGTTCAACCGTGCAAAATTCACATCTTCCCTTATATGCCACCAACTTTCTTTTATAGTAGTTATAGTTTTGACACTTCAAAATAAAAGGTGATTGGTGGTTTGTTATGACATTAAACTAAAACCATTCACGTTAGTTGATATTATATAATTTATTTATACCGAAAATATAGTAATGCTACATATTCTAAAATTTAGCTATAAAATCAACTATTGATTTTAATAAAAATGGGTGTTAAAAAAAGAGATTTTAATCACAAATGAATCAGTCAGTAATTGATGTGATTATGTGTTGTTTAAACGCACATATGACAGTTGTTCGAGAACTACTGTTGATTATAATGTTAAATAGAAGAAAAAAACTAAAATACATGAAAGTTCAGTTCTTGTCTTCTTTTATTCGTTATAAAAAATGCTCAACTTGAGTTTGAAATGGTTGGTAAGATAATATATATATATATATATATAATATTTTCTCTATAAATTGGAAAAAATGCTAATCGTACAAAAAGAAACCAATTATCCTAGGATTTATTAACTTGGTCTCACGTTATATTCGACCAAAAAGTGTTAGTTCAACGACAAATAAATATAAGATAGGCCAATAAAGTGACCAAGATCGTGAGTGAGATTCGAATAATGTTTAAAAGTGTCCTGTCTAGCCGCTAAAATATTTCGTAGGCTGCAACAACCAGTGGGAGTATTAATTTAGTAGTTAGTAGTACTTCTTTTGTGTTCAATATTTGGCAATCTTAGTAGTCTTAACTAAAATATTAGACATAGTTATGTCGGCGGGTAAAAAAAGAGACATAATCATGTCAATAACACATGTGTTTAGTATTTTTTTTTAGAAAGGGCTTCCTACCCTTGATATTATGAGATAATTACATGTGTTTAGTATTCTTTCAATGATATCTTGCTTAACTGACTACATAATCACTTAGCGGAGTCATAATTGAGTATATTTATGACAAAATAAAAAGACTTCATAATCCCAAGTCACAACTATATAGTGACCATATCTTCTTTGCAGAAAACAAAGATCACACATTGCTGACAAAAAAGATCACACATACTACAAGATTATTAAGTTCTCTCTGTCTAATTGTTGTAAACTTTAACTGATTTGAGATGAGATTTACAAACACATATCTTTTGGGTATTGATAAAACTGACTGCACCAAATCTCTCGTGACAACTTGTTTTATAGGAAAAACGTTTATTCTTTCAGCTGACAAATTTTTTTTTTTTATGAAAATAGATGTTCTCGGATTCATTGATAATCAACTACTTCAACTTACTCACTGGTTTGCCACTTTGTAAGTGTAGCGGTTTGTACAAAGTTAGAACATGCAATCATGATTACTTTGTGTGTTTCTCTTAGGTGAATGCTGATTTTCAGTGTTGCACCTTGTTGTAACTAAATCTCATATGTCCGATTTTGTCGTAAAATCCCATTTAAATTTTGTTTAGAATTCGTTTTCATTTTCTTATAAACACTTATCTTTTGAATATTTTTTGATATTGTAGTTAGTATTTTTTTTATCAAAGATGATGAGTAATTATCTTTTGTGATTGTATTTAAAAAGTTTGAGATCAAAGAAAGTAAGATTTGTTAAAAAAAACATTTTGCACCTTTATTCTGAATTTTTTTATTCTCTTTGCACATCTTGTCACTTGTGTATTAGATACTACAACCAAAAAAAAGAACAAACTTTTTTTTTTAAGTTTCAACAGTTTAGAAACCATAAATATTATCAAAGATTGATTTGTGAGCCTAAATATTATCATCTTCAACATCATGCATACACCATTTACCACATTTTTATGAGTACTGATAAAAAACTTCAAAATACAATATCAGTATCGTGGTATAAGTTGTACAATTAAATTATTCGAGAAGGGGTCAAATATTTTCCACATACACACTCAAATATCAAATTATGAATTCTACTTAATTGTACTAAAATTGCTTTTGATAAAGAAATCAGCGGTGATAGATGCACGACAGCCTTTCTTTCAAAAAAAAAGATGCACAACAGCCTTGCCAATCAATTTAATATATATATATATGTATATGTTTCGTGACGCATTAGGTTGTTTAATGCCACACATCCTCTAGTGACTCCTCATAACTTCGAGTAGCCAACTCTAATTATTTCCACTCTTTAATCTTTTCTTCTTATGATCATTGGGGTTTGCAATACATACATACAGAGAGAAATACATTAATCTACTGTAATAAACGTTGTATGTAGTGTACAAAAAATAAGCTGGGTCTATTCAAGGGACTTCCAAAAAGGCAGGAGCCAAGAAGAATAAAGTTAAAGTTCAAAAAGTACTTATAAAATGAAAGTTTAGATTCCACGGCATACTGGTGCTCCAACAAGAAATATGCAGTGTAATTAAAGAAGGTGTACGGTTGAAAGAAATTAGATGAAATCTTCTCCCCCCCCCCCTCCCTATTTTAATTATTAATGATTTTATTGTATTGCATCTAGAAGATGATTACAAGCGATACAACTTCTACAAAAGTTATAAGCATGGTTAGTTTTCTACAATTCTATTTGGTATTCACATCCACAACAATATAAGCCTTGTCGAAGATCTTGTGGTCGAGTTGTAAAGAGACGAATCTTGGATGTCAACACGTTTTATGTTTGATCAATTTGCTGCATGAAACTAAATCACATTGTTTCTAGACATACATATAGATATTGGCCTATACTTTTAGCTACTCTAATACCGGAAAGAAATTGTATTCGTAGACTGCATTTGTTAGAAATAACCCCAAATTAAATGAAAACAAAATAGGCTTTTTTATTTCATCATGTTATGTGTCCCACTTATATTGGTTAACTGAGTTCAACAAACTAAGTAATTTTTTTTATCATGGTTACCTTTAGCAAGAAGATAGAAATAGGGTGCTCTGTTATTTGTGGGTTTATTGGTAGAAGCTGTGGATAGCCACTTTAATTTCTACAACTTTTTTTAAGGCAATCATGCTTTTAATTTTTTAAATTGATCTAGAGCCAAAACCTTATAAAATGAAATATGTTAGCTTTATAAATCAGTTTTTCGAGGGTATTTATCAGTTCTTTAGAAAGATTTCTACAGCTACAAAAATTACTCCGTCCTTTTTATTTTACTTTTCATTGTAGAATAAATATATGTTTCAAAATAAGTGTAATTCATAATTTTAATGCAAATTTTATTAATTTTATATACTATATGAATTTTTATATTCTCATATATTTCCTTTTATAAAATTAATATGCGCCATAAATTTAAACAACAATTAAAATGTTGTTCATAAGATATAATTTTAAACTCTCCTATGATGTTTTAATACAAAAATTAAAACAAAAAAATAAAAAAATAATTTAAAACTCTTCTATGATGTTTTTATTTAGAAAATATGAAAAAAAAAATTTAATATGTCTGTACAAATCTAAAACAACAATTAAAATGAAACGAATGGAATAAAACCAAAGCTAAAATATAAAATCTAAAATCTAATTCTTAGAGAAAAAAAATTAAGCCGCAATTTCAACCAATCAGAATTTTATATTGAAAAATTCTTATATATTATTTGAAGATGATCTAATTTATAAAATTAAGTTTGTACTAATTAAAAAATAAGCCTGTTTAGGTGGCAACCGTTTAAGCCCTCTTAATGCTGACATAGCAAAATTTTAAAGAGTTTGGGTATAGCATAGTCTAAACATATTTGACCCTAGCGGAATACGAGTTAACATAAGGAGCGCATATTATGTTACGTTAAGGAAGTGATTTCACCTTCTTTTTTTTAACGTAAGGACCGCATATTATGTTACATTTTGTAGTTCTCAGAAAAGTACGATTAGTACTCTCATTATAATTATCGTCTAAGAAACTACATATCTCTTATATTATTTACTGTATATATTTTTCTTATCATGTAAGCATAACTATATATTAACGTAGAATAATAATATACTATTGCATTTATTGGTAAATATTTTTGCATATTTGTTTCCTTGGTGGAATGAATGACGCCAAATTGCCAGCTATACGTTCAAGTTTCAACAATGAAGTCTATATTCATAAGCAATATAATGATTGTGGCTGAACGTGTTAATTTGTACAAAAACATTATACACTGTGGAGACATGGCCGTATAGCCTTTGAAACCGAGTACTAAACATAAGAACAGTACCCAGTGGTCATTTTTGTACAGTCTACGCTTATTGAGAAATCGAAGAAGATTTACGGTTTTTATTGTTAATGTTTCTTCTCTGTGGCATCTATCTTTTAATTGAACCGAACCATAATCAATGAAAAAATCATATCGGTATCGCAAATTAATGTTCTCTTCACCGTTATACACACATTGAATAACTGGAAATTAGGTAAATTTGAATTATGTTTTCCTTATTAAAAGAAACAATTAAGAACTTATGTTTGTATTAAAGTTATGATCATATATCGAATATATATAACTTGATAAGCAATTTTATATCAGTTAAATATGTAAATTTAGTATTTAATATGCACAAACTTTGACACCAAAACATGAATTGATATGATGCATATAGATAATAATTTTTTTTGAAAACATCATGAATACAATACTAATCGTTCAAGAGAAGACAAAAGACAACAAAAAATCAAGATTAGACTTACCTAATATTTGCTCGAGAAGTGAGTAGCATATCAAGAGCAATGGAAAAATTCTAGTTCCCATCTTCTGGTTGTCATCAGAAGCAAAAACAACTTTGTTCAACTGAATGACATCAGAAGTGAAGTTTCTCGATGGTTATGTTTCAAACCTCTCAAGATGTGTTGAACAAGGTCAAAATTTCTCAGGAATGAAGAGTCACGATTTTCATGTGTTTATGCAACGGTTACTTCCATTCGCTCCGAACTACTTCCAACAAATGTACATGAATCACTTGAAGGTAAATATTTTGATTAAATAATAATTTCTATTATGATATGTTAATTATGATTGAGATATGTTATTTTTGAAATATATAGCCATTGGAGCATTCTTCAAGGACTTGAGCACACGTACGTTCAAGGAAGATGTCATGCAACAACTCCATGAGAACATTCAGATTTTAATCTCCAACCTAGAGAAGATATTTCCTCCTGCATTTTTTTGATGTCATGGAGCATCTAGTTGTCTATCTCCAATACAAGGCATTGCTTCGTGGACCTGTTCATTACGAATGAATGTATCCGTATGAGCACTCCATGAAACATTTGAAAGGGAAAGCAAAAAAATATCGCAAAGGTGGAAGGGTCAACAGTTGATGGAAGTTTGAAAACAAAAACATCGCACTTCATATCATACTACTTTGCACTAGCAGTCCGCACCAGGAAGAGAGTTCTTAGAAGGTATGATGATGGTAGAGTCGTGCCAACATATGCAATAGACGGTGTTCCTGGCATTTTCTGTCAAATTGAACGGTTTGGTGGTAAATTGAAAGAAGTTTGGTGGGCTAGCCAAGAGGATAAGCATAGTGCCCACACTTAAATTATGCTCAACTGTGAGGATGCAATGACACGTTCGTTTGAAAGGTATATATATTAATTTTAAGTTATATATTGAAGCTATTGTGCAATGTGTATGTTAATTATAAATTTTGTATTTTCGCAGCTCGTTTGTTGCACAAGTTGAAGAAGCAATACTAGGAATATCCGCAATTGAGCTGGAGAAACGAAAAGATCAACACTTTGTGAAGTGGTTAAAGACTCAGGTACTTTATATGGTAATTATGTATTTCTAACGGTGTTAGTTAATTTTTGCAGGATGATTATGATGATTAATACTACCCGGTATGGTTTCATGATTTGGTCATAGGTCTAGTAGAAAATGTGACCACATCACCTATGTATTTCACACGAAGTTTTACCTTTCACGCATACGAGTATGGAAGACGGTGGGCAACAAGTAACTACGAAATATGTGTGATAGGCGAAACAGACTTTTACGGAATATTGAAGTTGAATTTGCACGGTTACTGAAGCTGAAGTGTGTCCTCTTCAAATGTGACTGCTTCGACCCCTTTGTGAACAGAAATACTCGGTTTAACAAATTCGGTGCTATCGATGTCAATTCTGGAAGAAGATACAACAAATTCGAGTCTTTCATCTTAGCTTCTCAAGCTGAACAAGTTAGCTTCATTCTATACGCACTCCTTAGAGATTCTGGAATAACTTGGTCAGCGGCAATCAAAATTAATCCTCGTCGACGAATAGTTACTGTAGAAGAACCACCTTTGCAAGAAGAAGCGTGTATCACTGAAGTAGCGGTATCTGAACAACAAACCGATGACATTCTTCTCATTGACCCGGATAACTGGAAATATGAAGATTTTCCTGACGATATGACGGATGAAGCAGGTGAACACGACTTTGGTGAAAATAATGATGATCATTGTACTGATATTGATGAAGACTCGAGTGACTTACAATGATGTAAAATGTTAATTTTAATATTTAAATATATTAAAGACTTCATTTACGTGTGTTATTCGGTTGGATTATATTACTTGTTAGTTTGAGTTTTATAGAGTTAATTAGAGTTTGGAGATAAAATTAGAGTTTAATTAACAATATAATTGGAGTTTAGGGTTTAAAGAGACTTAATTAAGGGCTTAGGGTTTCTATTTGATCACAAATAAAAAAAATAAAGTTTAGGGTTTAAGGGAAATGAGATAAAGAGTGAAAGAATGATATGAAGTTACAGATAAGTGACTTTGGGGTTTAGGGATTTGAGTTTTAGGGTTTTAGACACATGCCTAGTAAATTCGTCGTAATTGAAAACACGCGTGTGGTACTTTCGTCGTAATTTCTTCCTAGTATATTCGTCGTAATTGAAAACACGTGCGTGGTACTTTCATCTTAATGGCTTCCTAGTACATTCGTCGTAAACGAAAACATGCGTGTGGTAGTTTCAACGTAATTGAAAACACGCGCGTGGTACTTTCGTCGTAACATTACAACGAATTTACTAGGAATACAAATTTCTATATATACTCGAGGATCAGTCACGAGGCTTGCCTCGTGTATTTGCAGTTTTTAGTAAGTGTTTTTTAGGTTAGATAGTAAATAGGTGATTAGTTTAGGTGGTTAGATTAGGGAACATAACTTTATTCCATGATTACATTGCGTTAATTTGTTGTAAGTTTTATTATTTTAATTTTTATTTTCATTATTTTTTCTCATTATTATGTTATATAAATTAATAAATTAACATTTTATTTCCTTTTGTAGGCTAACGGGACTGAAGTGATGTTATCTCTTTCTGATTTATTCAAGATCACTCACTAAGGAGCGTGCGGGACTTTTGTAGATCCACATCCGGAGAAGCTATTTCTTGACGTGGTTGATCGGGTTGAAGAGCGTGAGACGCAATTAACCCAAGAGTCTACCGATGGATTACCCATCAAATTGTCTACAAGGTAGGTGGGCAAGATATTCAAAGAGGTATAATTTTTTAGAATTTTTAGAATTTATTTTTTTTTAAATAAAATTTATATATTTTTTAGGTGGCTCCAAGAAGAAGGGTCGGACGATGGGAATTGGATCAGTCAACGATGTCTCAAAGGCGATTTCTTCTTACTCATCGAACCGGGATGAAGAAAATGCTCGGCTGAAGGCTTAAGTTGATGACCAACAGGTTTGTTTGCAATCTCTAGAGGATCTTCTCGACGTTATGGCGGTTGGGAACTCAGTTCTACAGAGAGCATTGGATGAGAGACATTGGAATCTCAGTGGACAACCGCCTCTCTCCGATCATGTGGACGAGCCTCAAGACTCAATGGGAGGGACCAAACCTCCAACAACTACTTAGACAATGTCGACCTCCCGTAGATTAGCTTTTATTTTAAAGATTTTAATTTTGTATTTTTAATCTAAATATTATTTTATGACTTTTTATGTATTTAGTTTTTCATATTTTAAAATATTTTAATTTTGAATATTTTAATATAATTTTTTATTTTATAATTTTATTAATATTTTTTATTTTATAATTTGATTATATTCATTGTAAAATCCTCGTAAAATGGACAACAAAATTACAAGGAAAAATTTGTAAAGACCTGGTAAATTTTACAACGAATTTACATGGAATTACTTGTGAATTCATCGTTATATTTTACTAGGAATTAACAAGGTATGTCATGTAAATTCGTTGTAAAGTGTACAAATCTTTAATGACTGCTTTACTAGGAAATATTATGAGGTATTTACAAAGACTATTACTAGGCAATTACGACGAACCTTTTCCTTCTCTATTGAGACGAAATCTTGTAGTAAACGTTACAACGGTATTACGACGAATTGTGCATTACGACATGCGTTTTACAACGAAACACAATTCATTTTTTAGTTCTTCGTAATGTCCTTATTACGATGAATTAATAAGGAATATTGTCCTTGTAATATGCACGTTTTATGGAAGCAAATCATGGTATTTTTCCTAAAGAATGATAAAAGGCACTTTGAGAAAAGGGAAAAAAAAAAGAAAAAAGAAAAAAAACAGCAACTAAAGGGACGGCGACTGTATGCAAGATCCTACAGACGCCAGTCTAACTGCGTTGTTAAATGTGATTCACAGTGTAGTATTCACCAGTGGTATACTCTCGAAAATCCCTCAAACCTAGTGGTTTTGCCGAGAGCTTCGATTTTTAGAAATTTGTTCTGCTGATTACCTAGGAAACCAAAATTTAGAAATTTTCCTTAGATAATGTTACATATACGGGAAAATAATGATAAAATTTTAAAAATAAAAATAGGAGTCCACAAGAAATATAACGTATACTAAACATTGAAGGAAATTTATGGACAGAGTTCAAAAATTAGATACAATTATTTCTCACCAGGAAGTGATTCGATCAACCCAAAGTATCAGGGTGGATAGATGGTGTTTTGTAGAAAGGAAGGTTTGACTGAAAAATGATGGGAGCCATGAATATGTGAATGCTTTTACATGATGAATGTGAAGCACTGATTTGGGTAATGGAGTGCATGAACACTATTAGTCAAGGATGTGATTTTTTACAACTGACTGTTATCAACTAGTGAAGATAGTGACTATACTGAAGAAAGAGCCGAATTTCATTATTCGTTTAGAATAATTTCATCACTGTAAGAATTTTTCACTTATTTCAGCATTCAACATATTCCGAAAGCAAAGAACAAAATGGCTAACAAGTTAATTTGCACGAAGTGTTCGATTTCAGTCTGCTATGATGTATGTTGATTTGATTCTATCGAGTTAGCTTTCAGATTTAAGATCTTTGCAGTTTAGTATAGCCTCTGCTGGAAAAAAATTGTTGTCTAAAAATAATTTAACTAATACATGGAATTTATGAACTATAAAAACGTAAAACTTGACTCACATTTTTACCCAAATACCTATTTTATAACTTTTACTGTTTGACAATATATATATAAAACGTCATTTAAAAATAACATTTGAATAATATATAGAAAATCCTAATCGCCAAAACAAAATAAAATGAGCATGTTTATCAAAAGAAGGAAAAATATAATATTAGACAAGGAGGCAAACTAACATGCAAATGCTTGCAACATAACATGAATATCAAACTCTTTCAGAACATTAATACTAACCATCAATTAATGACACATATTCATTACAAGAAAATATACGATTTAAGGTAACAAATCTCCTTGTTAATTATTAGTTAATACTGTGTTACAAAAAATTAACAATGAAATACTATTCATCATCCACATGACAGAAGAATCGTCAGAAATCCATCGTAAATTTTAGAATGAACATATTTCTTCATAAAAATATAGTAATCTGATTCGTCGTAAAATCAATGTATAAGTTACAAGTTCTGGTTTCATAGTGAAGTCCTCGTAATATTTCTTTGTTAACCTCTCTTTAAATTTTGTAGGTAAACCATTAGTAGATAGTAGATGTATGTAAATGTAATGACGAATTGACAACACCTGATGTTGTAAATTTTTCATAACTTGTAATGACGAATTTAAAACGGATGATTTGTAAATTCATCGTTACAAGTTACGATGAATATACAACCACAAATTTTTTATTCACCCTAACTGTAACAACGATTGTACATTTTTTATGTTATTATTTTTAAATAATTAGTTTTAATAATTTAAATAAATTGTATAAAATTAAAATATAAAAATAGAAATATATTTATAAAATAAAATACTTTCAAATACAAAAATCAAAAATATTTATAAAAATACAAATTAAGCGGTTTAGATCTTTGAAGATTTTTGAGTTGCCAACATCGGTTCTTTGCTATAGTTCTGCCTGCTCGTCCGCTGTGCACTGAGGTGGATTTAGAACACTGAGAGTGCGGCGCCTGTGCTCCAAGATCCTTTGCATCTCCGGGTTCCCAATAGTAAAGACATCTAGCAAACCCTCCATGAATTCTAAGCACGCTTTTGTCGCTTCCAAATCCACACAGAGCTTATTTGACAAATCAACTCATCCATGGGAATAAAACGATGTTGCCTTCAAATCATCGTTTACTGAACCAAGCACTATGAATCCCATCTTTTTCTTGAAGAAAATCTTGAAAAAAAAACTGAAATTAATTATAATTGAGAATCACATAAAAATTAATTAATTGAATAAACTAAATTTTAATCTTTCTCCTCAATTTTTTTGTCTACTTCTTGTGTGGACCATTTTACCGAGATACCATCTGAAACTATTGCGCTAGCTGGATCTGACACTCTTCAATCCGAGAAGTCACCTCTATGTGGATCTTTTCAGACCTATAATCCACAAAATCTTTGGTCTTTGTCTTGTGGGTAGCCTCAAACAAATTTGAAACGGAAGTTAGTTTCCTTTCCTCTGAGGCTTTCAAAAAAATAAGTTAAACACTTAGGGGGGCTTATTGTATTAGGGGTTTGATAAATTTTTGAGGGTTTTAGATCTGTTGAGATTTGGTGGGTTTTAAAAATTTGGATAGAGATTTTAATGGGGAATTTGGTAGAACAAAACAAAAAACCAATTTGGTAAAATCCATACTTTTTAATATCTCAAAACACATTTCTATTGTATGGCTTTACATCTGATACTTCAATTACTTCAGCTAAAACATGAGAACTAGTTATTTCTCATCAACAAAGAATAAATTTCAGCATATATAATTAGCCTAATTACATGAGAAAACATGACATATTTATTAGATTAGGAGGTGGTAAGAGGGAAGTAGCGTCGGGAGACACGTAGCGTTAGAGACGGATGGGAGAGGTGTCTTGTTTTGCTCTCCAAGTTGGTGCTCTCCGACTTGTCATGTGTACTTCTCCTCTTCTTCTCCAATATTCTTATGCAAACAAATTTGTCAAGAGAGCTTAATTGAGTTAACAACCATGGTGCAAAGCTCCATCAAGAGACTAGTGTGAAAGACAACACAATATTACTATAACCTCTTCTAATATAGTGTTGTGCAACTAATATAAAGAAAAAATTATTCTTTCGGTGTAACTGTGTACAATGAGATGTTGCTGTAGAACAAATCAGAGTGAAGAAGGTTGACACTGTCGAGATTAATGGATTCTTTAAAGGAAGAATTAAAGTGATTATGAGGTGGTAAGAGGGAAGTAGAGCCGGGAGAGACGTGGCGTTAGCGAAAGATCTAAGAAATGAAATGGGATCATTGTTTTTTATCTTTTAAATTCCACCTCTTGAGGTGGTATTCTTTTCTATTGAATTTAAGGTGTAAATTCTCCTTTTTAGTAACCCAAAATAATCATGAATATAAGTTATTAATGAAATCTACATTTTCTAATAAGGGGAGTTTTGTTAGGAGTTTTGTAAATGCTATATCCAATAAACATGGATTTGTTAAATTTTTTATAAATACCATATTCAATAAGGGAGGATGTAGAGAAAAATTAAAAAACTTCCAAATCTTTTGTACAATAAGCCCCCCTTAGGCCATGTTTATCCACGGTCTCTTAGGCGGGGTTCTTAACTTATAATTTCACGTTTTTTATTTTTTATTTTTTTATTTTTTATTTTCCCGTTAAGAGACGGCTCTTAGGTCTCTTATTTAAGAGACGATTCTTAAGTTTTCTTAGTTAAAATTAAGAAACGTCTCTTAACATGAAAAGGTAAGAACCTCATGCTAAGAGACCTGCAATAAACATGCCTTCAGATTAAAAAAAAAGATGATGCAGTAAATATAAAATATTATATTTAAGTGATTTGCAAATTGTAGGCGGACACTAGTTAGAGGTGTCTGACCCGTAGTATGAGGCATAGGTAGATGTCCATCTGGACCTCTCATCCTCCAAGATCAGTTCCAATTTTTCTGAAAAAAATCAATAATAAGTAGCTATTATTAGGAAAAATATTATAAATATTCCAAACAAAACATACCGCAAAACACTTAAACCATGTAGTACGGATGTGCTTGGGAGTGTGACTCTAGTTTGGATGCAGCCTGATGAAATAACCCTTAATGGTGTCGAAGACGCTCCTTGACACTCTACTTTCGACTCCAAACCTCCAAAATAATAGGATTAAGAAAATTAGAAAAGTTATTAAAATATTATTCATTTATTATAAATAAAATTATTAAAAACGTACCAGAGTATGCAACAAAATAATGGGCCTGGGCATGTATTTATTTTCTTGTCCGTCTGACTCTAGGCATGGTTCTCGAATCGGATCTGGGGTAGGGTAAAAACGGTCTGCAACAATCATCATCACCATCAAAGATACTTTGAGCGAATCACAGGGTATGCAACAAAACATCAAGACGAGCCGCAGCAAAGATCTTTAAGGTGTTAATGCTTTCCTGCCCAGAGCGCTGCGCTAGGACAGTGTAAAGTCTAGATCAAGTGAAATCAAAAAGAACACAATGTACTTTGAAACCCTCTCCTTCTCTTGCCGTGTGAGGTGTAGATTACAGCGGAGCTGTGTCTGAAATGGCTGAAGCTATTGAACCGAGCACACATTTGGGTCTCTCCCCTTCAGAGTTTTGCTAGAGGATGGCGAGATCGAAGCGGTGGGTTCTTAGATCTGTTTCAAGCAGAAGCGGTGGAGGTCAAATCAAGCATGGAGGGAAACACGGTGAATCATGATTGGTTTGTGGGTAACACTTTCCCCAAAGAGATCCACAACTCTAGCGAGGTCCACATAGGCTTCTATGGTTCACTCTCCTCAACGTCGGCATGTGGTTTTCGTTGGAGTGGTTACAACTGGCCGAGAGAGTTCAGGATGACTTGCTGTTTAGGGACTTTAAATATTAATATAATTAATTAAGATAAATTTCACACACAATTTGAGATGGATCACTTCTCAACACATTGTTCACGTCTACAAATCATTTATTTCTGAAACCTCAAAACCCTTTTTGTGTTTTTGTAAGAATACAACTTTAATAGCTTGAAATAATTCTAAATCTAAACTTCAATATATATTGCCACAGATTTTCTTATTGTGCAATATATTTTTTTTCTAAAAAGTAGCACCGTAATTTAAAAAGTTATGAGATGAAGAGGAAATTAAAAATTTCCATAATTTAGATAAGATTTCAGAAATATCTTTTTGAGTTGAAAACCCTATTTTAGAAGATTTGAATAGTTACTAAGAATATGGTTGAAGTAGTTTTATTGTATATTTTGGAGAAATATTCACATTTTTCTATTTTTCCAAATATTTCTAGAATTTTTCAGTAATTACCAAATTCAAAATTTTAAATAGTATTGATTTAAATTGTTAAAAAAATATTACCAAATTCAACATATGGTTCCCTTTTTCAAATATTTTTAATATGCATTACCAAATTTGAATGTTTTAGTTGTAATTTCAAATCTTGAACATTATTTGAAAACCAATTTTATTTTTTAAGTATTAAATGGTTGTTTTTGCAGTAAGTAAAATTGTTTTTCTACGAATTACATGTTGATGAGATTAATGTAGTTGAGATATTGTTTTAAAAAATATATATTATTGGAACGAATTAATATTTGCATTTACTGGATTAATTACTTTTTCGTTAAAGTTGTTGTATAACTATGAGAATATTTAGGATTGTTTATGGCTCAATGTTCAATAAATAGAGATTGTGTATCATTGTTGAAAAAATAATCTGATATAGATGACCATGCTAAGTTCATAATAATTTATATATTATGTTTGGTTATCTATGTATATTGAGTAACAAAGATGACTAATTTTTCTTCTTAAATATGTGCATTGTAATATGATATATGATGTTTTATTAACATATGTGAATTGCCATATAATAGTATATACTCTTTTTGTTTCATAAAGATAGATTTTTGGTGTTTTCGCACATCTTATAAAAACACATTAAATCACTATAATAAATGTATTGTTTTCTGTAATTTTCAATAACTTTTAACCAATAGTAATACAATAAAGTCAATTAATTTTCTTAAAGTTTGTAATACTTTCATTAAAACACACAAAAGTCTATCTTTGTAAAACATTTTTTTCTTCTAAAACATATCCCATATATATTAAAAGAGAAGCATTTTTAATAAGTAACCTTTAAAGTATAATATATTAACAAGATTGCTATTATGTTGATGTGTCATCACAAGAGGGTTTTTCACACATTCTATTCAAAAACTCATCTCTTACTAGATTAATTACATTTTATGTCATTGGACATCCCTTATATATTATAAACATTATTAACATTAAAATAATATTGTCCAGTCTTTCCTTAAATAAAAGCTACGGAATTACCTAACATGGTTAACAATTAATGACAATTAATGATTCTGAATAATATAAATTTGATAACAATTTTTTGTCCTCCATCATTTTTTTAATTTTATATTTTTAAATAAATTAAACAATCAAATTAAAAATATAATAAAAATAGACTTTTTTTTATATTTTAAAGTTTTTTTTATTATTATAAATTACTAAAAATGTTAAATCCACATTGAAATTTTTGTGATCAATTGTTTAACATTTTGTGTTATAACAAGATACAAATGATCATAAAATTTATATAAATATGAAATATCATTTAATATATGTCATATATATTAGTTTCAAAATTTCAAAATTTTCATTTAGTAAGAAGCCTCAATTGATAAATAGTCATATTAATAAAATTAATATTTTGTTACAACAAATATAAAATTGTTAATAAAATCATATGAACAAAACCTCAATTAATAAATATTTATATTAAAATATACTATGTATCTATGTCAATATCATTTAATTTTAATTATATACCACATAAATAAATAAATGATTTTTTTATTTTTTTATCAACAAAACTAATTGTAAATAAAAAGAGGGATTGTTTTTATTTATGTGCTTACCCTAATTTAATTATATACGTAATAGTTACTCGCTTCTCAATTATTCAATATACGTAAATGAACACAAAATAAATAATAATTTGTATACATAATCAATGTTCATTCCGCACAAACACAATCTCAAATGTTATTTGATCATATCATTTCAAAAGGACAACTCTTCATATCGAAATGAGATGGTAAATTATAACATTTGGATGATATCGTTGAAGCCTAATATAAATTAAATAAGTTTTAAAATACAAAATATCAACAAACATGATCATACTCATCAACTTTATATTAATGGTTCATAACTTTACGTTTGAGGACTTATGCCATGATGTTTGAATAATTAATATTCAACGATTATTAGTATATAAATTTCACTTCGCGCATCCACGCATGTAATCACCTAATATCTTAATGAAATAGAAGGAGTAGTATAAAACAGATCAGAAGGCAAGAATTTCATAATTGTAAAAAAATATATATTCTAATATTTATAGTATAAACACATGATCCTCTATATATATATATATATATACACGAAAATGGTTAAAAATATGAACGTATGCTCAACCGGTTAATAATAATGTTACATATATAAGGAACATAAGAACATTAATCGAATAATATATAGCATATTTACGTGTTGCTAATGAGATACATATGTTTGACTAACAATTTCTATACCAAAATACATTTAATGAATTTCTACATGAATAAATAAATTATAACTAGAACTTGAGTTGTGCATTGTACACCGGTGTAGGTATTTGATTTTACTTAATAATATTTATTATATAAATTGTAATATTATTAACATTTATCATATTATATAAGAATTAAATACAAACTTTTAAACATAATAATTATATAGTTTATATTGACTATTTTATTTTATTTTTAATCATTATATGTATTATCTACATTTTATCATATAATCGTCTTATTAGATTTATTATTTAATAGGATATAATATTTATTTTTAATAATTATAAAAAAATTAGTGTATATAGTTAGGTAAGATATTTTAATAATTTGAAACTTCTCAATCATGCATATTTAGAAGATTCTAATTTATAGATTTTGAATCTATACTATATAAAAGTTGAGCCTATAAGACATTGAAGATGTCCACATATGATGTTAAACAAGCAATCATATTATGACAAATCATTTTTTTAATTTTTTATTTCTAAAAATGTCAATATAACCAAAATTGTATTATTTCAGTATAAATAGGAATAAATATCAAATATAGTAAACATACAAAAATAAAAACATTATATATAATTTAACTTAATATATAACAGATTTTCGAAAATACTAACAAAAATAATAATTAATTTCAAAATACAAATTTTCAAACAATTATAACTAGATAAATTTAAAACACGTGTTTTCAAAATTTAGGTTATATATTATTGAAAATATTCACAAATAACATATACTATATACAATTTGATACTATAAATTATTGAAAGTGTCTACATACTATTTGAAGTCACAAATAAAAATATACTAATCATCTTTTCATTTATTATTTTTAAAATTTGAAGATCTTCAAAAATTATCTCTTTCAGAATAGAAATCAATATTAAATTTAGTAAAAAAAAATAGAAATATCATCAGTTGAGTCAGTTTGATATATAAACTAAACTTCTAGAATATTAACATATATTTAGCTAACAAAAAATTATTTTTAAAGAATAAAAAAATTTCAAACAATAAAGACACTATAAACCTAAAAAAATATATTTTTAAAATGAGGATTTATATTATTTGAACTGTCTAGAGAGAACTCACAAAGAGAAATACCTTAGGATATCACTAAAAACAATTTTGTCAAAAAATAGCATTTAAGGAGAAAAATCAAAATAAGTTTTACTAAAAGGTGTAAATATAAATTTATAGCCCTAGGGTTAAGTAATCTGAACTTAGAGTTTAGATTTATGAGTTGAGTTTTGGAGGTGAGGTTTAAAATTTTAAAAAAATAAAAAAATTCAAAATAAAAATTTAGAAATAGATATTTGAGATAATTGCTCATTTACAAGTAACTTTAATAATATACCAGCTCAGCATCTAAATTTGATATTTTAAATATACCCTTAAGCAAATTATTTCAATCAAAATAAAATAAAAGTAAAATAAGGTATAAAAATAAAATGTTTTTTTTATGAAAATAGATAACTTAATATATAAAATGAATATTTTAAAACTAAACATAAAATTTTAACTAACAAAAAGAAAAAAAGATTGTAAAAGGAAATCATGGTTTTTGTTTTAAAAAAAATTTTCATAATCATGTATGTAAAATAAAACCAGTGTAAAAATATAAATTAACAGATACAAAAAATTTCTTAAAACTTAAATTGATATTATACCAACTTATAGAAAAATTTAAATAAAAAATTTATCAAGAAATATTTTTACCCACAGTCTTTCTAACGATTTTTTTATATTTTATTTTAAAAATATTGACATATAATTTAAAATATAAACATCATCGTAGTTTAATATTTTAAAAAATCTTAAATTTCCAAAAATCATCTATCAGAATAAAATTTAAAATATCTAATATAAAAAAAATAGTGAAATATAACTAATTTGGTATATATGTTAACTCTTTCAAAATTAATGTCTAAAATATTAAAAAAACTTATATCATACAATATGCCACGGCATAAAAATATCATATACATCAAAATAAAATGTATTTAATTTCAAAATATTTAAAGTAATAAAATAACTTAGTATTTAATTTTTTTTTATTTATATTGTTATACCGGCTATTAAAAGTTATCAAATTTATATTAGGTTGCACAATTTTCTTGAAAAATGATGTTTGATTTTAATTTTTTTATCAAACCATTCTTGGTTTACAATAACTTTTACTAAAAATGATAGTAAAAATAATTCACTTATGTAAGACATGTTGTTAATTATATTGTTTATTTATGCGTTTTTCAACTACTTTTTATCATTCAAATGCATTGACTTACATGAATAATTAAAATTTTAATAACAATACTATATTATGTGTTGACATAATTTTTTTTAGAAAATTATAACCCACTTCTTCATTAAACCAATTAGATAGTTTTTTTTGAAAAGAATCTAAAAATTTTGTAATCTACAAAACAAATTATTAAGAATAAAATAAAGTACAAGGTGACTTTTTATACATTTTAATGTAAGTCACCAATAAAAATGATATGATCCATGTTTACGAAAAATAATTACAGCAATCAACATAACATATAAAATTTAAAATGAACTCATACGAGTTTTATCAAATAAATATATTTGAAAAAATGTTAACAAATATATGAAAACTTGAAAAAATCTAAAGAAATTCACCAAATAAATTACTTAAATATTTAATAATATTTAAAAATAATAGTAATATTAGAATATAGTTTTAGCGACAATAAATATTCATTATACTTTAATCAACTGAAGAATATTTTATTTAAGAGTATTAATCAGTAAAATAAAAACACTGTAATTTTGACAAACTTCTAAAATTAGAAAAAAAAATACAAGTGAACTAATAAATCATCATAGTCCTCACATTAATTTATACTCCAAATATATCATTTAAAAGATATACATATATATATATATATATAGATAATATTATAGATCTCCTATATTTTTCTTAATAAAAAATATTACTTAACGCTGGTTAAAAATTTATATATCTATTCTCCCTTTACTTATATCTAACAAAAATGTTTAATATTGTTTAAATTTATCAAAATATTTATTATGATTAAAACCTAAATCTAAACATTATGCATATATGCATTTAAGAGAATTAAATTGAAGCATATTCAATACATATAAACACACAATAACTATCTAATAATTATACTTTCATTATAAAAATTTTGTAAATATAAAACAAAATTAGATAGTGTACATATGAAATAATCTTTTATATCATTGAACTAGAAAGATAAGTAAAAATGTTAATAACAGTATAATAGTAGTTAATACGCATCAAAAAAAATTATATTATTTTAAAATAAATTATGATTAATAAATAATATAAATATGCCTATAAATATACATGTACATTTACATATACAAACAAAAAAACATCTTAATATTGACTATTCAAGACATACAATTGTATAAAAATTTAAATAAAATAATAATAAATGATCTTTTGAATATAATTCATATAAAAATTATATAAATAATTTATCTTCTTATTAGTTAAATATAAAATAAAAAATAATTATTAATACAAACTCGCGCGTAGCGCGAGTTGAAAATCTAGTTATATAGAAAAATACAGGCTTAGTTGAAGATGTAATATTGAAAAGAAATCAATGACTTTTCCAAAAAGATATATCATGTTTTAATTGTTTTGATAGTTAGAGTAATTAATTATAGGGTCAAAAAAATAAGAAATATTATATATAGGTTCAACATTTTTTTACCGTAGATTTTAGAATGATTCTTTTTAATAGTGTAGATGTGCATTGTGTATCTTGGGCTACGGCCCAACTGGTTATTAGTGTTTTGTTGGCTTTTAGCATAAAATGTCTACCTCAGCGAATAGTAGGGTTGAAATGATTATCCGAGATCCGAACTCGATCCGAAATTCGCTCCGGATTCGCTCGGAAAATTTAAATATCTAGAGGGGCCGGATCCGAATAGTAAAATGTTAGATCCGTAAAAACCAAATACGAATCCGCATATCATGATTTTCTAGTCTGGATACCCAGATCCGTAATTTTATTAATAATTCTTTCAAATTAGTAATATTTATATAAAACTATTTTTATTTATTATATTTTTATTTATAATAGTGTATATATATATATATATTATATAGAAATTTTTAATAATATACATAGAAATAATTAAAAAAAAATTATACACATTTTTATTTTTAAATTATTATTAATATTTTAATATTATTTTTTACTTATTTTAAGGACTCATCCGGATATCTACCAGATTTTACAATTTTTAAAAAGATATTTCGACATCCGTATATCGAGAAACCCTATATCCGGATAAGAATAGTAAAAGTATGGATCCGCCGTATAAAAATCTGAATCCAGATACTTTAGTATTTTTTGGATATTCGAGCTGTTTCACCCTTAATGAATAGTAGTGAAACATGGACCTTTCTGATGCCGTGATGACTGAAACGGTGCCAACATGTATCCCAGAAATCGTACCTAATGTCCAAATGTAGTATCTTTTTTTACATCAAATCCAAATCTGGTATCCATCTGGAAAAGATACAAATAATTGTTTATACCAAGTTATCAGTCATTTTACTAGGTAACTTAAAAAAAATATTCATGATTTAGCTATTTATTTTTGACTAATCGGTTTGCAATGGATCTAGAACAAACAAAAAGTAAAATTTCAAAATTTCCATCTAAATTTTTATTAATATGTGTTTCTTTTATGCATAGCAATTAACTTAATATGCACATTATCACAATCAAATTTAATGTCAGTGTAACACTGTAAAATCAAATCCAAAGAGATCAATGATTACACTATGGTTCTTTCAGACTGAAGTAGAGGTAAGAGAAAGCAAGGTAGATTGTTGATTTTTATTTTATCAATCTAAAATAAAGAAATGGCAGAACTGAATGATGTAAAAACCGAGAGAAAAATAATTAGGTGTTAGGGTGAATCACAGAAAATTAGAATCGGTAATCATAGAATCAAACAGGAAAATCGTTAAGCACATTCTACAACTCAAATCTCAAATTACAGTAGACATGCTGTGGTAACGTCAATCACTATGTCCAAAAACTTAAGAACGAATAATCACATGACGAGAAACAAGGAGTTATTTTCGAGTTTAAATCTCAAGACCAAATGGAAGGTGAAGTTTGGTGAAGGATCGTGTGTTGATATTAAAGGGGATTGTTACCTTTGTGTGCAAGACTAGAGAGAAGAAAGCACTCAAAGACATATATTACATACCCAACCTGAAGCATAACATATTGAGCCTCGACAAGCAACAAAAAATAGATGTGAGGTTAACATGAAAGATGTCCATTTAACACTCACATATTCGTTCGACAGGTTGCTTGTACGTGTAACAAGATCTCAAAATCGTCTCTACAAGACCCCGATGGAGATTAGCTATCCGCAGTATTTACATGTCATATAACATATTATATGTAGAAATATATATATATATATATATATATATATATTATATATATATAATTTTTTAAAAATGGAAACTTCGGTTTGACCGGTTGAACCAGTCCAACCAGTCAACCTGTAGCTATACCGAGTCGGTATCCGGTCCGGTTTTCAAAACATTGGTTACAGTTGGTTCCTTCGGATCCGGGTCTATAATTCAAATACTTGTAAAACACATGTAATTTTTGGGTACATAATGGATCCGGGTGAGTTAAGATATTTAAGACTCAAAAAAAACTTGAAATATCCCAAAACCCAAAAAATACTTAAAAATCCAAAAAACTAACTGACAAGAAAACATATCTGGAAATTCAAACAAATACCCAAAAGATATTTAAATATCCAAAAGAACCAAAATATTTTCTGAAATCTAATCCAAAAACCAAAAAATACCTAAATTTTATCTGAATCCAAAATATATTTTTAAAATATGAAATTTGACATGAACCCTACACGCAAGATATTTTGGGTACGTTGGATACTCGATTGCACTACAAGAAAAAGAGCTGTTACCCGACGACCACATTCCTCACATAATCATCGGAACTGAGGTTCTCCGGTGAATTCCCGAGAAACATCAAATGGTCGGAGTTTGGTTCTCGCTAAATTCGGTATGTAGGCAAATCATCAGAAATTTACCGACAAAATAGTTTCTCGGTAAGTTGTCAGTAAATATTGTCGAAACTTCATCGCTACTTTCCGATATCAAAACCCCCGATGAAATGTTTATCACAAAGTCGTCGGTTGTTTCAGACGAGATTCCGTTGGCCAGCAACAATATCACCGGAAAATAGACGGAACGAGTCATCAAAAGTTCCAAGTAATTTCCGAGGAAAATAAATGTGATTTAAAAAAAAACAAAAAAAAAGTTTAACAGAAAACAAAGATATATTAATTCTATAAGGATATAACAATTATAATAAAAGTATCAAAACATAATGGAAACAGAAATTAAAAAGATGTTTCTGTAAAGATGCATTTTATTGAATTACGTGAAGCTATAAACACTCTGTTTTGCATATACAAAACACAGTATAAAAAAAACGAGCTGAACCACCTTCGTATCCTGGTGGTTTTACTGTCATGATGCTGCGTTCAATCTTCCGGTGAATCTCCACCGTAAAATCTAATGCTTACACCGTCCGAACTATCTAAATCACGGCCAATTAATCTGAACCAAGAAAAAACAAACAAACATAAGAATGACAATCATGCGACGGTATCAGAGAAGATATCAAGGACGGAATCAGCGACCGTATCATCTCAGAAATGATATTATATATTAAGCCCATGGATCTCGTAAACCTAATCGTTTCAAGAATCTGAAAATTTTTGGGTGCAAAGTTAGGTTTCTTCACAGATCTAGCTTTGCTATATAATAAGGTGTACCAACAAATATCTTTATCGGCTTTCCCTCGGAATGAAAATGCTCAAATTTTAACCGGTAGTTTTAAGATTTTCAAAATATTTAAGCGGCAAACACAGTTTTAGATTCTGAGAATAAACTGATGATTTGAGTCATGTTTTCTGAGCTTTTTACGACAACATTCAGTCGCAGGTAATTTGCTCCAAATCTCCGATGAACTATCCGATAAGTTACCGAGAACATATATTTCTCCGAATATTCCGAGAAAAAATTCTGACAAAATACTGAGAAAATGGTTTTGTCGGTAAATGGCTAAAAGTTTCCAACGACTTTTTGTCCTCCTCGCCATTTTCTCAGTACATGGTCAATAATTTTCTGACTATGCATTTTCTTGGAAATTTTTATCGGAATATAGTATGTTCTCTTATAGTGTTGGGTCTCAGATAGGATCTTGACTCGAGCAGAGACATGGGGTCCAAAAAAATACCCAATAGGCACTTTGATCTAGATCCGGACCAAACCCGAACTTGTATTTTTGGGTGGATGTTGGTTCAGTTTTTTGGGTCTGGGTAAAATGCTAATATTAATTTATAAATTATATAATTTGTAAAAAAATCTATTCTTCGATATAATAATAATGTAAAACAATCACAAAATGCTATTTTATATTAAAATTTGTTTATGATCCAAAATAACATGTATTTTCGAAGTGCGGATCAAAATCTAATAAACAAGTTAAATTAGCAACTAACAACTTTATAAGAGAAAACATTATTTAATCTTCCTAAATATAACAATATTATTGAAGCTTCAGAAGAAAACTTATATATTTGTAGTCAAACTTCAAATGAAATTGTCAAAACATATATTTGATCAGTAGCCAAAAATATACATTAACTGAGTATTAAAGTTAATTATTCATGTTTACTTATTGAGATATTTGAATAAATATTCATGATTAAGTTTGAGTATGGTATGAAGATTTTTGAATGGGTTTTTTCGAATATCCATTTGGATTAGGTTTGGGTAAAAAACGCAAAATCCAAAATCAGTTTAGTTTGGATATAACTTATTTGGATTGGAATGGTTTGAATTTTCAAGTTCGTCATTTTACCCAGTAGCGGCTCTTGACACAAGTCAATGAAGCATGTGATTCCAGTCCTACTTAGAATATCAAAATTTTTGGCTTTCTTTTACATAAAATTTTCAGTGGAATAGTTGGTTTATGGCTAGTGTTTGTGGTGCTGGTTTTGAATGTAACCAACTTCCTTTTCCATTTTTATATCTATATAGCCTAATTTTTTCTGCTTCCGATCCATAATTGTTTAGGACCGAGCCTGGTTTTACCACTTATAATCAGTTCTATCTTTCTCTCACAAATAAAATCAATAGTATTTTCATTAGTTTATTTATGTACGGAAAGAGATATCAATATATTTTAGTATCATCTAGATTTTATTGAAAAATGAAATGGCTAATTCTACATACGTCCAAAAGAGAGAAATATAGCTGGCGGAAAATGAATACATCCCAGAAACAAAACTAGTGGAAAAACAAGTTTTCATGGAACATTGTAATCATAAACAAGTAATAATTCTCTTATTCTTAAAGTGATAAACCGTGCGAATATGAGGTAAAATTTGGTTTGTGAGATTTGAGATATATGATAAGCAGTTAAGAGAATTATTGAGTTTTGGGATTGGCAAATATCTTAAATAACATTTTCAAAAGTTTTTGTCACAAATAGTCCAAAGACTGAAATAAACCATTTTCTATTTAAAAAAAGATAATATTTTTTTTTTTAATTTTAAACCTTGTCTTCAAAAACTTATATCATAATTCTAAACTTTAAATTTAGATTAGTTAAATCAATTGATATAAATGTATATTTACACTCTTTAATAAAATTTATTTTAGTTTTTTTTTTTGAGTATTATTTTTAAGACACAAACTTAAAAAGAGTTATCCGAACATATTTCTCTTGCGGGTAACATATTTCTCTTTCAGGTTTAGAAGATTCGATTAAATTTTATCGAATTGAACATTATTGTTAAGTTGATTAGAAGATGAGGCATTCTAGAAATTGTGTATGCTCATGTGTGTAAAGGGGAAAACGTGTTCACACTATTAAATTAGATCTGAGATTTTATTATCAACAATTTACGTCACACTATCAAATTAGATCTGAGATTTTATTATCAACAATTTAGTCAAGCGGCCACTCCAATTCCTACAGTCTGTTTGATATCATGATAAAGGTTTCCTTTTTTGTTCAAAGATAAAGGTTTCATTAATAATGTAGTTTTTGCTCCATAATACACCAAATGGATGAATCCATTGGTTAGACCAGCTTATTTGAATATTTGGAGAGAAGATTCATTCTTTAAATAAACATTTCTTTGGAAATTAGTCTGATCGAACCCTTAAATATGTTCAGGATACCCAGATTAATCGGAAAAAGTAATAATAATGTAGTTTTTGGTCGGAAATGTTGAATATTATTGCCTAATTGACATCTAATTTCAGATTACGAAACAGAATAGGACAAAGTTAGGATAAAATCATTGTAGTTGGTTCCTACTCCACAGATGTATACAGAGCCGTGACGACCATTTTTAATTCGTTTTTAAATGAATTAAAATATGATAAATAGTAAAACAAATAAGTTTTGTATAATAAAGAGTTCTGAGTTCGTTAGCAACGGCAATCATAGCTGAAAACGCGTTCACATCTAATCATGACAATTTAACATTAAATTAATCTGTTCTTTTCTCAACTAAGAATCATTTGTGTATTTTATAACCTCTAATCTGATACTCCCTCCTTTTCATATTAAGTGTTGTTTTAAAAAAAAATTTTGTTACAAAATAAGTGTCGTTTTCGACTTTCGATGTAAAATTATTAATTTTATGCTGCAGTTTATTTTTACGATAAAGGAAATTAAACATAGCTGATAACTACTTTTTTTAACGAATTCCTTACGCATTTTAACATAAAATACGAATACAATCGTTCACTGTTTTGTTTGAATATCAGTGTCATAGGATCTTGTATTTGTTGACAAAAAAAAACATAAATTTATAGTAATAGATTATAACATTCTTACAAGACTTTAAGTGGTAATGACTGAGAGATCTTTTTTAAGATCGTTACATTTACTAACGTAGTATAAAACTGTAGTCTCCATAATTAATCTCTCTACTTATCATTATGAACACTGAACGTTATGTGACAAGCTACTCAAAGATGGGACGTGCAAACAATAAAGTGGTAATAATTGTTTTGAGATCATTAATCATCACCATCACCTGGGCATGTTACCGAGCAATGTATTTGTAGACGGTGAGCTCTGTGCACTTAGCCAAGGATCTTGAACCGAGACTGGTGAGTTATCATTCATCTCTTCGACAGAAGCGAGGATATCAGGTTCCTTGGGAGGGAGAACAAGTCTTCTGCTTCCTGCTAATGGTTTTTTAACTGATACTGATCTCTCGCTTCCTATATCAGATGACCGGAGAGAACCGGTCGGTGAATCCAAGCTCATGTTTGGTATCCAACCACTGAGCCGTATCTGTTCAAGCTCGTCTGCTACTTCAGTCATTGTAGGTCTCATGTCACTGTGAAAGGCTAAGCATCGGAACGCAAGCTCAGCCACTGAGTGTATAGACGAGAGAGTCCATGCGTCAAGGTTCAGGTCAAGAACCGGGTCTATAATGTCGTCGATACAACCTGACCCGATTTTGTCGACAGCAAGAGCTGCTAAGTTGATTTCAGTATGCGGGCGAGTGAAATCGACAACTTTCAGTCCTGTTATAATCTCAGCAAGAACGACACCGAAGCTGTAGACATCGCTCTTATCAGAAAGATGAAAGCATTGATGGTACTGCGGGTCTAGATAGCCAGGGGTCCCTTGAGGAGCCGTTGAAATGTGGGAGGTTTCAGTCATTCCGAGCCTAGAGAGTCCAAAGTCTGCAACTTTGGAGTTGAAGTCGTAGTCGAGAAGGATGTTGCTAGATTTGATGTCACGGTGATAGATAGGTGGGTTCATAGCAGAGTGGAGATACGCGATAGCTTTAGCTGTTTGTGTGGCAACAGTGAGACGTACAGTCCATGGAAGACCGTCTCCTATCTCTCTTTGTAGATGTTCTGATAAAGTTCCATTTGGCATGAACTCATAAACGAGAACAGGGTCGCCTTGGTCTATACAGCAACCCAAGAGACGGACAAGATTCGGGTGACTCACAGAGGAAAGAAGCTTGATCTCATTCATGACTTGCTCAACACTTTCTGAGTCTCTGTGTCTGAGTCTTTTGATCGCAACCCATTCATCGTTTTGGAGCTTCCCTTTGTAGACTGTACCATATGCGCCTGTTCCTAGTCTCTGTTTATCAGAGAAACAATTCGTCGCTTTCTCGACGTCCTTGTAAGGGAAAAAAGCGACACTTGTGTTGCCTGTAGCTTCAGTCAAAAGACGCTTTGCGCTTAAATGGCTTCTCAAAGAAGCAGACCGTCTCTTCTTACAAACGAACAAAAGAGCCAAGCCAGCTAGCAAAAACGCTCCACCAACAGTTCCTATGTAACAAATGAACAGAACCAAAGATTCATAAACATGAAAAAAGCTAAAACACACACTAAAGCAAGAGTTACCTCCTACAACAACAGCAAGATTAGATCTACAATGTCCCGAGACGAGCCTTGAACCATGGCAGTTCGGTAATGCTGCAAAGAGTCAAGTGGAAACCAGTTAGCACACAAAAGCTTTAGCATTTCCGAAACATGAGGCAAAAACATCATTTAGACAAATCCAAAAACGATATTTTTACCAAGTTACTACAATATTCAAACCATTCCCACCTCAATACTTTAAGTTGACTAACCTTTCCTGCAAGGAGATTGGATGTATCCGTCGCCGTGGTAACCTTCAATACATGAGCATCGGTGTCCTACACTTCCATCAGGAGTATGAACTTGATTACATATAGCATTCGCCGCACAAGTCGAGTTTCCAGTTCCACAACCTCCCTTCAGCCACCAACCTAACCTAACTCGTTCAAGCTCCAGCTCTATCCCCAAATGCGCACCTACAGGCTCGAAAGCAATCGAGGAGAAGAGCTTCTTGCACGAACTCCTCCTCAAATCTCTCATACTAAAAAACTTGGAACTCGAGTTTGCATCAGTAGAGAAACAGCTAACGTTATCCTTCCCCAGAGGATCACAGCTTCGCATATTCAGCCGAGTCTCCAGAAACTTCTGCTTGATCGAACATCCATCGGTTGCATTCGTGCATTCCTCCATAAGGAAACTGTTCTCCCACGTCGGCGCGTAACGCTCGCTGAAGAGCGGTCCCATGGCTTCGATACTCCGGTTACAATCGTGTGGAACGCCGACGAATATGCTATCTTCCGTGACGTTTTGCACGGAGAAGCCTCCGATCTGTGCTGTCTCCGTGGCGGAGCAAGTGAGTTTGATCGGGCAAGCGGGTGAGAATCCGAAGGGGTAAGGTAGAATCAACCCACCGCATGTTCCGTTACAAGAAGAGACGGAGCGAACGGATCCTCCGATGATGACGGTTACGATCAAAATCAAATTCAACTTGTGAGAAATCGCCATCATCATCATCATCATCTAACTAGAATCACCTTCCTGAAACCATAAGAATCATGTGATGAAGCTAAAACCCTAAGACCTGGAGATTAGTTGAGCTATTAAAGCTCTCACCTCCTCAACTGTATACACAAGAAATAAATACACACACATAGAGAGATAGAGAGAGAAACTGATTCCTCCATTAATGGCGGAGACTATAGAGTCTAAACTAGGGTTTTAGATCATCTCCCATAGATAGACATATTAATAAAAATACCTCTACGAGCTTCTTTTCATCTTCTTCGCCGCGATTTCAGTGATTCGAGAATCCACCACTTCAAATCGTCGGCTCTTCGGTGATGATTTTAGTTGTTGCTGTTGATCGGAGAGTCGGAATCTCCGTGTTGAGTTTTTTCCGGTGATCTCCAAAAAAAACGATAAGTGAAATTGAATTTTGATTCAGAGACGATACGTGAAGAGTGGGTGTCTATTTTTCAGCAAAGACGGAAGAGTCCTTGGGAAAAGTGTGGGAACGGTTGCGCAATGACGGATATACCCTTTTATGGTCAAAAGTCAACGAGCAACTTGTTAATGTTTGACTTTGGCATTGAGATTTTTCTTTGTTTTTGTTTAATGTGATGCGTGTGTGAGTGGACAGCAACCTTTTTTTTTTCAAAGTTGTTTTGTTTTTTTTTGTGTTATAAAATAATCTCAAAGACTTTTCATTGAATTTTGAATGAATTTCTTTATATATTAGCATAATTAGCAAACAAAATGGTTACGTTACGTCTGTAAGTTTAGTAGCTGTTGAACTGCTCGAACCGTCGTTTATGTTTAAGTCCGGCTCATGGTTTATAGTGCCTTTAGACAAAAAAAATTAAACTTTTTAATAATTAAAAAAAATAGCGTAAGTTTTTACAATTATATTATATAGAATATTATTATATTTAGACAGAAAAACATATAAAATAAAAAGGTATTTAGAATACATGTATATTTATTATTGTTTTAAAAAATTGCAACACTGGGTTCTTAATATTATGAATTCCAAGACGGTCGCACTGTTCGCCTTCGTGATTGAACTAGCACTGTTTGTATTTATCAATCAAATCCTAACTATTTGTTTATTTTATTTTTTAAAATTTATGCATCAAAATATTTCAGTACTATTGTCCTGACGTAGGCAATGCCGTGTGAAACATTGATTTAAGTTTCCAAAATTTAATAGACTTTTTATATAAAGGTAGATAGACCCTCAAATTAGGGGGATTTTTAATTAAAATAAAAGAATTTTAGTAGACTAGATCTAGCGCATACAGTAAACATACTTAATCGATATATAAGTAATCTATGTCATACACTGAAAAGTTATAACAAAAGTACTCAACTACTTGCGCTACACCAAAGATTTTGAGTTTCACTATAGTAAAGAACCAACAATTTTAGAAAGATACAATAACGCTAACTAGATATCAGATTTTAAAAACTCAAAATCAACAAGCGAATACGTCTTTACTAGGAAAAGCAGCAATATCATGAAAATTTACCCAACAAACAGTGTTAGCGAGATCAACCATGAAATCTGAGTTTATAGCCTTAGACAAAGCAACATAAGAAGTTGAATGTTTTAAAAAAATTTGGAAGATACTCCTATGTGGGAAAAACATGTGCCAGCTATAGGCATACATTGTGACAGTCAATCAGCTATAGCTCGTGCTCAAAATAAGCTCTACAATAGTAAATCTCGTCACATTAGAAGACGACATAAAACCATTGGACAACTTATCTCAAATGGTGTAATCACAATAGACTACATCAAATCGGCTAACAACCTAGCATATCCATTCCCTAAAGGTTTGCCACAAAATATTGTTGCTAAATCATCAAAAAGAATAGGTTTAAAGCCTATAATGAATGAGGATGCTTGACTACAACCCTACCTATCATGACTGGAGATCCCAAGACGTAGGTTCAAATGAAAAACAAAACTAAACAAAATCTATCAAAAGCACTTTCAGACAAAATAATCTCTTCTTAGCTCCTAAGGTGATAAAAGTGTTAATGTGAGAAGGATAAGCATATGCTTTTAATGATTTCATAGCTTCTAAAACAAAGTTTTACTCAATACTTTTCATGGTCAATCACCTAATGAGTGTGAAATGTGGTCGTTCCTAGGAGAATGAATGCAAGGCTACATTTTCTAAGTTTACTCATGAAAACCAAGAATAGTTTAGAGCCACAATGAACACAGTAGAGAACTAAGTTCTACGAGAAAATGAAGTTGCGTTCTGCATGTTGTCTCGGTTTACATAAAACACTGGTTGGTACAAGACATCATGTTCACCTCCTAGTAAAATAAACCCAACAGTTATTAACTATGAGTGGTTCAAGGCTTATAAATGCCACCACTCAAACACAATGAATTTTTCGCACACTCTCGATAAGTATGTTAGTCTGTCTAGTGAAGATTAGTTTAAATATGTTAACTAGAGTCTATCAAGTCTGCATTTAGTCTGCATATGTTTAAAGTCATCTCTATTCATGTGGGGGATTGTTGGATCAATTAAATGTGAAAAGAAATGGACAATGGGCTAATATGTATTAGGCCCTGTTAACTTATATGAAAAGAAGAATTGTCCCACATCAGGGAAGTGAAGTGTGTTTTCACATGTATATATATGATCACACACTTGCACTTGTTTAAAAGGTTTAGAGAGAGAGGTGGCTCCCTACGCACGCGTCGCCACTGCCGGCTCGGCTCAGATCGGTGTGAGTTTGGGTTTAGGCTTGGGCTTGGGAGAATGTGGCCCTAGGACCACTATAAGATGTTCTTTTTGAGCCTAATTAAGTCCAACGTCTTGGCCCATTTTTAAATACAAAAATAGCATGACCTTTGTGTGTAATCGTGTAGTTCGTCTGAAAACGACACGAGGTTTATCTGTTCATCAAAGATAAGAACGAGTAAAAAAAGAGAAAATCTTGCAGAGAAAGTTTCTCAGCTTCTACTCCCAAGATTTCCGAGATATTTTTTCTTACCGCTGTAACAATTACAAAAATCTGATCTTCTTCTCTTCTCTCATTTGTCACTTTTTCACATAGACAACACCAGCAAAAATTCTCCCAGCATAAGTTTAGAGAGTGTTTTGTAGTTCTATAGTTCAATAGGGATAGTTCACGAGTGTCACGTGACTATCTATCGTGGTTGTATCTAGTGCTCTATTTTGCATAATTCGTCGCACTTACCGGCGAATATTAAGAGTTAAGGAAAGAGATTTATTTCGACTCCATGGTCTGTTTTCTAAACACGTTTTCGTTTCGGGTTTCGTTTCATTTTGATTCGTCTTTTTTCTCTAACTATCGCTTTTATTATTCGGTTTTCCAGCTTCTACAGTTTTGACATTGGGAAATGGGAACTTGTGGAGGATGATTCAAGATTATTCTCATCACTCTCCTGAATCACCTCATATATGTATAGATAGTGTTTTATACTATGGAGGTTATTTGGACACAGGTACACGTCTCCTTCGTAAAGATCATGTAGTCATGGGTTTTGATGTACGATCTGAAAATTTTGATATAATCAAAGTACCAACAATGGGAAGCTTGCTATCATGTTCACTGGATATGGTGGATTTGGTCGTGGTTACTCTCGTTATATCGAATTTTGGGTTCTAGAGGATGCTGCTACACATGAATGGTCCAATAAGAATTTCGTTTTGCCTAGATTAGCTTGTGTGGACACCTTGTTTCAAGTGTTTTGTGGCACTGATGATTCAGGGGACTTTGTTTTGGCACCAGAGACTTTACGTGCACCATCATTTTATGTTTTCAATTATGAGGGGTAGCAGATAAGAAGCTTCAGTTTTGGGATGATGTTTCGGATCGTCTTACAATCTCTATCTTCCCTGGTCATGTTGAGAATCTCATGTTTCTTTAAGAGTGCATCGTACAATCCTTTGCTTTATCGCTGTTTTTTTTTTCTTACAAAAAAAACGATGAATAATATTCATCTTCCTTAATGTGATGTGTAACATGGGTTTCATCTAGTGTTTACAAACTTTATTTGCTCTGTCTTTTTAACCAATGGTAACGTTTTTTTGGGTCAGTTAGTTCTCAGTTAAAATAGATAAAAGTGGAGTTTTTCTTCATTCTTAAATGGTCAAACATATATGGAAACTTAACATCCAAAAACCTATATAAAAAGGTACTTAAAGCATAGTAGAGTTACTTGTGAGAACAAAGACTCCCAAAATATTATATGTTTGAGGTGAACAACAACTGGCATGAATCTGAAGCCCTTACCACACTCTCCAGCTCAAGCCTGTCATCAAAATTCATGTGTTTTGAGGAGAAAATTGCTCTCTTCAAACGGTTTGCATTCCTTAGAATGTATTTCATCACTTCTTTATCGTCTTCTACTAGTGATTCGCAGTAGCACTTCCACACAAATGTCTTGAGATGAAACAACAAACATTGAGGAACATTCTTTGGTTGTTTCCATTTCCCACTAGCCATGTCAACGATAATCATATGCCATATGAGAGTGTCTCGCCAGCTCAAGGATTTTTGGGGCTCCATCTGGACCAAAAAATAATAATGATACATTTTATTATATTTAAGAAATTAGTTGAAAACTGCATTTTAACTTCTTTTTTTCTCATTTTGTATGAGATTTATTAAAATAAATCTAGTTTTTAAAATATATAAAATTAAATTTAGATAAACTTATTTATCTACAAATTTAAAAAATAATAAGTGGAAACACAACAGATGTTATTACTAGATCATGAAACCTAATACTAAGATGTAAAATATTCTGATAGAAGAACACTACTTACATAAATGAGCTCGAGGACTTGTAATTTGGGAGAACTCTTGAGCATGGAAGTAAGTAGTTCCCACCTTAATCCTCTAAATGTAAATAGCTCCAAATGTACCAGCTGGTGGAATATGCTAGCGGTAGGAATCTTAAAAGGCATTAGAGAAATATTAGCACATAAACAGTGTAATTACTCAAAATAATTTCAAGAAAACCTTAAAATCTACCTTATAGGGAAATGATTTCAAGGAAAGGTGTTCCACTGAAGTTAGAGAACCCAGAACATTCTCATCGATTATATGATGGATGTTAACGTCAGATACACTTGCCTCCACCAGGTTAGTCACATTGTCAGACATATGAAACCTGAGACTATGATCCCCTTCAATGCAAAAGTACTTCAAATTAGGAGCATTTATGAAACAATCCCATACATGTTGTGGACCACGCTTGTTATAAACTGATAGTCTTTGTAAGGTTGGGTGGGCAATAGTTAAAGTCGTCACTCTCGAGTCCTTATACAGACGCACCAACAAATCTTCAAGATTAGGGCAACCAGATAAAATCTTCAGAAACATTGCTGTGTTTGTGATGTTCAGAGCGTGAAGATGCAGAGTTTTAAGGGACTTCATGCAAACTATATAAGGTTTCTGTAGATTAATACATGCCTTGAGTATCAAAGTCTCTAGTGTTTCATTGTTATAGAAGCTTTTTGGAATCCTGTAACAATTTGTATATCCAGCATCAAGCACCAACGTACGTACATGTAGTGCCTTTGCAGTTTTAATCAACGTTCCAAAATCCACACCTCTATAGTAGTCCGAATGAAATTTGAGATGCAAACTCTCTATAACAGGAGATGTATTCAAAAGCAAAGAGCTGCAAACATTCTTTGAAAATACCCCAACTTCATCTTTGTGATCAGAATAATCAAACTTGAGATGAGGGATCATCTTCCATAGAAATTGAAATTGTTTAGACAAAACACTTGTAGCTAGTGCAGATTTTGTAGGAAGGAAATAAAGTATCTTCAGAATCAAAACCTCAGGCAACTCACTGATCCTATCTATATTCACAACAACTTGATTATTCATACTCTCACCGCCTCTTTCGCTGTAGAAAAAAAGAATCCAAATTCGAACAACAGAATCTTAGTTGGTTTTTAACTTTACAGTATGAAAATTTCGAAACATACCGTAGCTTCTTCTCGGCCGCCTTAATACTCATGAGTTGGAGCATAACTCTGAAATCGATGAATTACGTGCGTTGCTGGTTTGGTAGGATGATGATATATATAACAATAAACCTTAACGTGGGGCTTATTGGATTAGGGCATGTAGGATTTGGTGGGTTTTAAAGATTTTGATGAAGCTTTGACGGGAGATTTGGGATTTGATAGAATCTTATTTTTTAAATATTTCAACCATGAGGATAAAGCTGGAAGTGAAAAGGTTTGTCCTTATAAAATCTAATCTATTAAATTAGGAACATATTTTTATTTATTACTACCACTTAAAAAATTAGTTAATATGAAATATTTGATTATTTATATTAATAATAAACTAACTCTAAATTTAAATTTTATTTTTTAATTATAACAAAATCTGTTGAGAACAAATCTAACAAAATCTTACTTAAAATTTCAAATGTTTTTTAGAAAAGAACACATTAATAAATTTCGTAATTAGTAATATAATATTATTATAAATTAAAGTTAAGTAAGATTTTATTATAAAACAAGAAAATAAATTTTCTATACTATTTTTTATAAATTCTATAAATATACTCTGTATTATATAAAATAGTTGTGTTACATGAATTAAATATGATAAATTTTTATTAAATATCTAAATTAATAATTTTTAAATTTCCAATTTTTTATTTAAATAAATTATTGATCATCATTAAAATGGGTTATAATTCGTAAACAATATATTATTTTCATACAAAATAAATGTATTAACATAGGTTAAACTTATATATACATATATATATCTAAAACTTTTTATTTATTTTGAAACTCTCAAAAATATATTGTTTAAAAATGTTTGTATACAAATATAATAGTATATAATAAACTTTAGTTCATATACTATTTAAAAATATGTTATTAGAAAACTATGAAATTTTAGTAATTCATATAAAATATTAATGACAAATATAATTTTAATTTAAAATTTATTTTAATTTTAGTTATAACAGAATCTATTGAGATTTTTTTTAAAATATTACTAAAAATTCAAATATTTTATTTATAAAATAATAGTTCATAAAAAATTAAAAATTTATTTAATGTTCCAAACTCAAAAATAGTTGTGTAATTTTTCAAAGTTTTCTTGACAAAAAATAAAAATTTGAAAATAAATATATAAAATCAAAATCATAATATTAAAAATTTAACAAAAGATAAATCATAGATAATAAATAATAAATTTTAAAATGCACCAAAAAAAACTATTTATAGATGTTGTAAAAATTAAAGCAATCTAATATTTTGAAGTATTAACTTTTAAAAAATAAAGCTTACTATCGTAACATCCAAAAAATATCTTATATTAGTAAGTAATAAAATTAATAACAAAGTAAAATATTTTAAGCAAATCACTATATATTAATAATATTTAATAAGAAATATAAACACTAATGTTATAAATTTACACAATATATAAACTAAAAGATAAATTATATATTTATAACATTTGTAATAATATCTAATATATTTATAAAATAAAAAATATATTTGCACGGACGTGCGGGTTAAAATCTAGTATCTATTAAGATGAGGATTAAAAGATGGATTAGTAGCAGTTTGTCTAATGAAGTATCTTCTATTTCCATCGTCTTCAAGCTGATTCCATGCAAAGATTACAAAACAGATTTTAAGTATATGAAACAATCAATGTGAAATCTAATATTAGAAGTAGAGTACTTGTATTTTATTCTATTTGTCTTTGAGCCATTTTGGCAGCACCCATTTTTTGACAACAACACCAGAAGATGAAAATCATGGAGAGAAACTACAAGACTTTATCTAGAAAGGCTATAGAGAAGCTTACCTCTGAGGAAGCAAACCTGTACTTCTTCTTGATCTGGTTGATTGTGGTGCCGCTTTTCTCCTCATTGGTCACAACACTCTTCTCATTCTTAGCCGTCATCTGCTTCAGATTACCTTTGACGCTCGTAACTTACTCGCCAGCTTCTGTTTACTAATGCCTGAAAATATCCCTTGTTCTTTAGGCTGGTCTTGTTGTTCATGATCATCAACATCCTCGAAGTCATTATCATCTGTAAATGTCAAGAAGAACAAGCATAATGTTACCTATATTCAAGATTATTTTTCACAACAAAAGCTCCACCAGGTTAAAAGCAGCACTGAGGTCAACCACCACAAACATGGCATGAGATTAAGCAACAAAAAAGAAAACACAGTGCATCAAAACCTTAGCTTGGTTGAAGAAAGAAACCAGGCAAGATGCCCAATGCACCAATGAACCCATATGACATCATATCTTTGAGTAGTCCTATGATTATAAACATCCACAAAACAAAAAGAAAGAATAATTGAAGAACAAACATCAGATAGAGAATGTAGATGAGAGACACTACAAGAATGATACCTAAAGAGGAACACATAAAAAGTTAGTTGCTTTGTGCGTCTCTGAGCCGTTAGATGGCAAAGAAAATCAACCTAAGATCAAAAGATACAAGTCTATAAATCAGACAAAGAAGAACCCCAACCCTTAGCTGTAGAAACCAAAGAAACAGATTCACCTCGTTGAGGTACAATATCAACAGATTCTTGGTGATCCTTCCAATGCCAGATCAACAATATGCAAAATGATCTGTCTGGAGTTTAATGCAACAACTAAACAAAAGACTCCTCTACTGATGCTACGAGAGAGAAGATGATTGTGTCACTACGATAAGATGGATGTGTCACAATTTTTTTGTGTTTAATAAATTCCATCTCTTTGGATGATATTTGTTTCTATTGAATCTGTAGTGTAAATCATTTTTCTAATAAATCAAAATAATCATTGATAAAAAATATTGATGAAATCCATATTTTTCAGTAAGGGGAGTTTTAATAGGATTTGTATAAATATCATATCCAATAACCATGAATTTATTAGATTTTTTATAAATACAATATCCAATAAGAGAGAATTTAGAAAATAAAACTAGAATTTTACAAAATTGCCATTTCAATAAGCCCCATGAGTATATTAAGCAAAAAAAAAAAACAATAAACTCTAAGTAACCATATGATAGAATTATTAGACCTATGACTTATTATCCGGGATCCGGATCCGATCTGATATCCACTCCGGATCCGCTCCAAAATAGGATATTCAGGGTGTCCAGATCTGGATCCGGATAGTAAAATCTCGAATTTGTCCAAACTAGATCTGAATATCTTAACTTTTAGGTCAGGATATCTGGATCCGGCATTACAAGAAAACGTGCCTGTAACAACGAAAAATTACACGACAAAATTACTTCGTCGTAAACGTATAAGTCTATTACTAGGACTTTACGACGAAAATTGTAACTTTACGACGAAACATGTTCGTTGTAATCGCCATGTAAAATTACAAGGGCTTTACAACGAATATTCTAATTCGTCGTAACGTCCTTGTAATATTACAAAGACACTACAACGAATCATATGCTCTTTATGTTTGGTGAAAAAGTGTTTGTAGTGTACTTTACAAAAGTAGATTCGTTGTAAAGCAGACATGAGAGAGTTGTAAAAGACAAGTAAACTCTTTCCTTGTAAATTCATTGTTATTTCTTTACCTACCACATTCGGAAATTTCTTATATATATGTTCATTCACATAACAACAAACCACACAAACGAAAAAAGAAAAAAAATATAAAAAAAGTCGGATGGTAGAAATATTTACGAGCTACGGAGTTGGATGTATATGCACAAAGATTCTGAAGGTAGAGTGACGGATGCATTTCTCATGGGACTAGAGAAATTCATGTAGCAGACGGGCAGTACACCGATCACGCAAGAAAGTAGTAAGTTGTTCAGTCCTTGTCAGAAGTGCAAGAATTTAAAATTTCCCCGTAATGAAAGTGTATAGAAGCATTTATTAAACATAGGCTTTACACCACATTATTATATTTGGTTTTAACATGGAGAGGGTTATGATGGAAATGAAGCTAATAGTAGTAATAGTAATTTTCAGGATACAAGAACCATATCATTTGCATAATAAATATAATTACCATCAGGAGGAGCAAATGGTAGATCATGATAGGTTCATGACATGAATACTGATGCATTTTTACGTGAAACCACTACAACAATAGTTGATGAAACTGAAAATGTTGAAGAACCTAACTTAGTTACGAAAAGGTTTTATGAGATGTTAGAGCATCATTATCCAAGACTCTTAAGAGAGGTTCTTGCACTGTTCGCGGGCTCCACTGACACGTGAGGCCCGTGAACAGTGCAAGAACCACCTCCTAAAATTCCTAATTAATAAATTGTTTTTGATGGTTTCTTACACTATTCGCGGGTCCCACTAACACGTGGCGGCTTGCGATTGATTTATTTATTTTTTTATTATTATTATTATTATTTTAAATTAAAAAAATAAGAACCCCCTTTTGGGGATTTTGGGATAAAGATACTCTTAGCTGCTGCAAATCAAGTACTCTACCCTAGTTGTAGAGAATGTCTTTCTAAATTGTCTCTAGCATATAGGATGATGAATATTAAAACATATCATAATTTACATGAGAATTGCATGCATGCATGAATTGAATTGTTTAAAGAGTATTTGCAAAAAAACAAGTATTTGCGAGAAAACAACGTACCAGCTAAATCTTATTATGAAATTTAGAAATTGGTTATAAGATTATTTCACTACAAATAAAACAAACGTAAGACAAATAATATGAGCTACAATTATTTTGTAGTTCAAATTCATCTCAAAACTGTGTTATAAGATCATCCACCAAGAACATCATGAAGTTTAGTAGATGGCTTCTTATGTTCTAATCATCATCAATCAACCAAGAACAACAACACACATTTTGTTTTATTTTTTCATAAGTTTTCAAAAGAAAAGATTTAAGTCTGGAAGTGTAACCAAAATCACTCTTTTGCTGTCACGAAGTTTTCACAGTTTTAGCCTTTAATATGAAATAATTATTAGAGTTCTCTCTATACGTAGTTTGTAAACAATGTTGTCTAATAGAAAAAGTAGAAAAAAGGAGCTCAATGTTCCTTGAACCCGGGTTCCTTCCAAGCACAGTAAGACATTGCCCACTTGGACTAATTGAGAATCGTTGTTATCATTAACATCTTTATTTTTTTATGCGTTTTTTATCGAGTCTGATGTGATGGTAGGGTTCTTGTTTGTCGTCAATGGCTGATGGTCGATGACAGCAGACGAAGTGCCGTCAATTTTTGCGAAACTCCGAAGAATTTCGACTTGAACAAGTCTCCAGAAGCCGTTTTTTATTCAGATTCCAAAGAATCTGAAAAGAGTATTAACGAATTCCTCTCCTTGTTCTGAAGCTTACTCTAATCTTTCTTCGTCGATTTTTTTCCTCTGCTTCTCCCTCCGGTGACCATCGATTTCAGCCTTTTCCTCGTCGTGGGTGATGGTAGGGTTTGATTATTTGATAAGTGTAGCTACATTCTAATTTGAAATCATGGATCAAGAAACATTAAATATCTAAATATGTAGATGACAACAAGTATTCTTATTTAGTCTAAGTGGTAAATGATTTATTGTGAACGCAAAGAACCTGGGTTCGTACGAAGGTAAGCTCTTTTTTGCTAATTTTTTATTAAACGACGTCGTTTGCAAACTGTTGTTTTGAATAAAAGCCGTGTTGTTTTCCCCTTTTAATGAAACTCACCGTTTCAAATTAACGTTTTACATCTACTTAAGACGGAATTGTTAACGGAGGGGTTAATACACTAACGGAATCTTAATTGAGAGTTTAAAAATATAAAATTTTAGTTGGAGGTTTTTCTTCCGAATTAAAAATAATTGAAGGTTTAAATCACTAAATACCCTTTTTGTTACAAAGAAAAATGAAAAATAACGAATCTATTTTAAATCTTTCTTCAGGTTAGCCTATAACACCAAACGAAAGCAAACTTTCGTGAGGGCTTCATATGTAATTTCTTATGTTCTGACACTAAATTAAAACTCAACTATTTATTGTCATAGGTATTTTTCCTAATTTCATACTTCTTTATGGTTTTTCGCCTAATTCACTCAAAAAATAATTGCCAAAATATTTATTTAAATAGCTAAAAGAATTCTACACCGCAAAGATTTCAATTGTTAATAGAATAAACCTTCTGTAATCGTTTGTTCTTGGCGACTTTTTGTGCGATCGACACAACCTTCATGATTCTCGTGTTTTCCAGCCGACGTCATCTTCTTTTCTTCTAATTTTTTTTTCCAATAATACTAAGCGGTACATGTCATTCAATTATCATTCTCATTGTCTCACCAAATGAGAGTTGGCATCGTGATGTTACTTTTCCAGTTTTAAGTACTTAAAATGTAACTGTTGAAGTGTATTTTCATGTAATATGCAAAAACCACATTTGACGTTAATAAAAACAATCGTTAGCTGACAAAGAAAAAGATTTCAAATTCAGAACGACATTTACAAACATGATCAATAATTATTTACTAGCCTTTGACCCGCGCACCCGCGCGAGTGTTATTTTTGTTAATGTCTAATATTTTAAGTAATTTGTTTGATATAATTGTATATATGACTTGAACTTAATATTCAATATCCGTTACCCGATTCATGATTTTATCCTCTTCGAAAAATGGATATTCATGGATCATGATAATAATTTTACGGATTCGATTGATCCAATTATAAATTCGGATAGCAAAATTTTAAGTCTGGATATTCAGATCTAGATATTAAATATTTAAAATTTAATTATAGTTATCTATGTATATTATATTTTTTATATAAAATAACTAAAATTTTGATTTTATTAAATTTTAATGATTCTTAAGCTTTTTAAATAATAATTTTAAATAGACTAAATAGATGGTTAATAGTTAGTTTTAAATTTATTTTAAATTAAAAAAATAAGTTTGGATGTCTCTGTGTATTTGGATTTTAGTATGAATATTCTAACCCCAAATATCTGAATCCGGATAACAATTTTACGAATCCGACAAATGCATATCCGAATCCGTATTTCCTAGAATACCCTAGATATTCGATCCGTCCTATACCTAATTGTATATATGTATTATATGGTGATTAATTTTTTAAAAAATTTATAAATTACATTAGTTATTCTTATAAGATATATATCTTACAAATGATAATACATTGTATTTGTTTGTATATATAACCATTTATAATAAATATTAATATGTATTTTAGTCATTAATTTTTTATGGAAAGTTACATGATTTTGTTATTGTAAATGAATAAGTTCAGATTATAATAAAAAATTATTAACATTATTTTTTTTTATAGTTCAAATATAGTTGGTAACTTATATGAATATGAATAAAAATAAAACTAATTTAATGATATATATATGTATAATTTTGTTTTTATTATAAATTTTTGAATAATACATATTTATTTTTTTATGAAGTATTGAATTCTAATGACAAAAATTGTTAATGGGCTTAACCCAGATTTATTTATTTTTATTAAAAATTAGTGTTTGAATGCAGAGATAATATCAGTGGCATTCAATGGTAATTATTAAGGAAATGTTAGGGTTAAGTACTAAATGTACTTCAGTTTTAATAGTTTAGATTTATGGTATCACATTGTTTTGAAACATGTTGTTAGTAACAGAAGACATAGCCCAAAAAATAGTAATGTTAAATTATCAAGGAGCTTGAACAAGCAACAACAGAAACATAAATATCACAGATACATAACAGAGGGAGAAAAAAAGAGGTTAGAGTTTGAACAGGCACAAAAACAGAAAACCCCGTTGCTACTATAAACACACACTCACACTGAAGCATTGAGCAATTTCGTTTCACAGATTTGAAAAAAATCAAGAATCTTGGATCAAGAGTTTGGTTCACTTCATTTTGTCTGAATCTTAAAGGGATCACCAATCACCAAGCTCTCTCGTTTACATATCTTACCATTTACACTGACACCCTCATTGTAAATAACAAGAAGAAGAAATCATAAACCCTACTCAAACAAGACATAATCTCCAATCTGATGAATGAAAAGAAGAAGAAATCATAAACCCTAATTTTGACTCATAGATTACCGGGAATCATTAACCCTGATTTCAACTAAAACCCTTTTATTAAGCCAAAAAAAAAACTAAAAACCCTAATCTTTCAATCAGAAAATGGAGAATCCGCGATTTTATGGCGAGCATGGTGATGATAATGATTCCCACAACTTTTCAGATCTGCAAAAAGTATTTTCTCAATCTCTCTCTGCTTTGGAGATATTTTTGTTTTTATTTTATTTATTTATTTGTAAAGATGGGATTTTATGTTGCTGCAACGGTCGGATAATTGTATTTGAAAATGTGCAGGGATTCACTAATCTGATTTGATAGGACTTGGAAGTTAAAATTATTTTTAAAAAATATCTAATTGCAATATCAGCTAGGCATTTGGAAAGTTGACAAAAAAAAATTATTAACTACTTTCTGCACATTAAGAAGATATATTAAATTTTAGAAAAGCTAAATGAGTAAATAAAGTTTCAACTTTTTGAGAAAAGTTGCAAGAAAAAACAAAAGAGTCTCACCTTCTTGACCCAATTAATACCTAATCTTTTTTTAGAGGAACATTCTCTCATTTACTGATTTCCAACAAAATACAGAAATAATATATGATAAAATACATTTATGTTTACTTAAACATTTGACAAAACGGCCTCTTTCTTTACAAATCTTTTTTGTCACTTTTCCTCTACTCCTAGCTCATTTTGTTACGGTTTACGTATGAATTTAAAAAATTTAGTTGTATTTTCATTTTGGTTATAAAAGGTAGTAATAAAATATATTTTTTGGAAAGAAGTGCATCAGTAATTACTTTTCTTCTCGGAAATTGACATTTTATTTGTCCAACAAATTTGAACTACTTGGATTAGATATGACTATATCCGGAGATCTCAAGAGTCCAACGAATCAAAGGCTCACAAGCAAAAGGAAAAACTAGTCCACCGTTGATGAACCACCACTTGAAAAATCTTGAAGCACAATCTCACAAGTTTCGTTTCGATCCCGACCCCATCTTTTATTATATAAATTTCAAACCGAAACATCTAAACTTCTCAAAGTCGAGAGATATGGCCACAAAAGCTTCTAGTTCAAGAAGAGATATGGGCGTGACTCTCTTCTTCTTCTTCCTCTCAACTCTCACTGCTTTAGTGGAAGCTGCTGGCCGTGGAGTTAACGATAACAATAATAACAAAAATGGCGGATTAGGAGCTTCGTTTATATTTGGAGACTCTCTAGTCGATGCCGGAAACAATAATTATCTACCGACCTTGTCTAGGGCCAATATGAAGCCCAATGGTATCGATTTCAAAGCCTCCGGAGGAAACCCTACCGGTCGGTTTACTAACGGCCGAACCATAGGTGACATCGTTGGTAAGTACAAAAACCATTATTCTGTAACACATATATATAGTAAACGATATGTGGTATACATCATTAGCGTAGATATGATGTTCAATTCAACCCACACACCTACACGTGTATGTTGATGTTTCTTTGGTCTACACTGCACATGTCAAATTTGATATGAACGGTTTGATTTACGGTACACATTAATGTTGATGTTATTTCAGGTGAAGAACTGGGGTCAGCGAACTATGCGATCCCATTCTTAGCACCAAATGCTACCGGAAAGGCTTTATTAGCCGGTGTGAATTACGCGTCTGGAGGAGGAGGAATCATGAATGGAACCGGAAGAATCTTTGTAAGTTCTAATCATTTGGGTTTGATAATGTGTTAAAATTCATTTTAGAGGTCTAACCTTGTGTGTAAAATGTAAATACTATTTGGTAGGTGAATAGGTTAGGTATGGATGTACAAGTCGATTTCTTCAACACCACACGTAAACAATTCGATGACCTACTTGGAAAAGACAAAGCAAAAGAGTATATAAGCAAGAAGTCAATATTCTCCATCACTATCGGAGCCAACGACTTCCTCAACAACTATCTATTCCCACTTCTCTCCGTTGGAACACGGTTCACACAAACTCCTGATAACTTTATTGACGACATGCTCGATCATCTACGTGACCAACTAACCGTAAGCAACACCTTGTTACGTTAGTAACATACGTTATAAGCTTACAACTAATGATTGTTTATGGGTTGCAATGTATAGAGGTTGTATCAACTGGACGCGAGAAAGTTTGTGATCGGGAACGTTGGACCGATCGGATGCATACCATACCAGAAAACAATTAATCAGTTAAACGAAGATGAGTGTGTGGACTTGGCTAATAAGCTAGCCAACCAGTACAATGTTCGGCTAAAGAGTTTATTAGAGGACCTAAACAAGAAGCTTCCTGGAGCAACGTTCGTGCATGCAAATGTTTACGATCTCGTCATGGAACTCATTACTAACTACAAAACATACGGTAATATTTTTGTTTTATTCTTCTGTAATCCACACACGCATATTACTAACATGTAAACACGTTTTAAACCTGATAGGGTTCAAAACTGCGACAAAGGCTTGTTGCGGTAATGGAGGACAATATGCGGGTATAATACCATGCGGACCGACTTCGAGTTTGTGTGAGGAAAGGGATAAGTATGTGTTTTGGGATCCTTATCATCCGAGTGAAGCAGCAAATATTATCATCGCCAAGCAATTGTTGTATGGTGATACTAAAGTTATATCTCCAGTTAATCTCAGTAAACTTAGAGATATGTGATTTGATTGTTTGTTGAACAAAGCGTCTCCTTTGAGATTATATACATATTTCTTGAATATACGTTTGTAATTCGCAAAGTTAAGATCGGTCTTTGTATGTGTTGTGTTTTCTTTGTTTAATGAATGCTTTTGTTTTTTTGTCAAGATGTGATTAAAAATTTAAAATACATTTTGTCAAGATGTGATCAAATGCATAAGCTACGGTTTGCAGTAATCCTTTATAGGATATGAGATACTTCCAATATTTTCATGTTTATTTCCTATGCAGCTAGATTAATAGATTTCGGTTATCTACAACTCTGTAACTCCAATTGATTAATATGAAAACTTAAACTATGAAAACAATTACAATCTCATAACGAAATAAAAGCTTCATAGATCTCATGACGATCGAGAGAGAAGACTCATGACGTCTTTATACAACAACATTCAAGCATGAAAGAAAGTAATCCAATGTTCTATAACAACTTATTCAAATGAAAGTGTTATTGAGCTCAGAATCACTCATAGCCGCCCGCATACCCTCTTCTTGAAACCAAGTCTTCACTTTAACTTTTTAGTTCAAACCATTCCCTCCAACGGCCATTGCAACAATCATCATGTTCATCCGAGCCTCCTCTTTTGTTTCTCCTTCTACATCATGCATCATGATATCGATCAATACTCCCCCAACGAAATTCAACTTGCCCTAAAGCTTGTAATAAGGAAAACGTGTAACAAACTCCCTTGAAAGAGTCTCCAAACTAGATTTTCCCACCCACTTGACAAGCAACTCAGAGCCACCTGTCTCATTATGGCGCTTATCAATAACATTATCAGGTTCCAAGGCCATTTCCACATCTGTAATATACATGGGTGCTAACGGTTGACACTGATCATGAATACCTAAAAGTTGCTTCAACTAACATACAAAACCGGATGTATCTTCGAGCCTTCTAGAAGTTTGAGTTTATAAGGAGATTTACCAATCCTCTCTGATACTTGATACTACCCATAAAGCTTCGCAGTAACTTTTGGAAAATCCGGTGAACCACCGTTTGCTGATGATAAAATTTTAAACACAACATAACGTCTATGTTTATCAGCTTGTTCCTTCATCCTCTGTAGTGCTTGTAACAGATTCTTTTTCAACTGATCCAACATAGTATCCTTTTCACAAAGACTGTTCCAGCTCAAAGTTCTTAGTATGACTCATCTCGAAACGAATGATATGAGGTGGTTCACGACCATAGAAAAATTTGAAAAATATTTGTCTTTAAATACTTGTGATAATTCGTCCGTATGTCAAATTGGATATGTAATTATTGGTGTAATTGTTAGAGACTAGGTTGTATTTTACCAAAGTTCTGTCCACGCCAAATACTTCTGCCAAATCCGAGGATGCGTATAAGAGAAACAACATAAGTATATCTCAAGACAGCGGTTAAGCGCACTTCAGATCATCTATCCCAGGATGAAAGGTAGTACTGTACTTGAGATGACTTCCAGCCAACCTAAAGACATCCTTCCAAAACGTATTGAGAAAAATTTGGTTTCTATCAGAAACAATATTCTAATCAAAACCGCGGAGATGCACAATCTCAGCCACAAACTGGATAGCTACATCCAAAGAAGTGAAGAATGTTTCAGACCAATGAAGTGAGCATATTTACTTAGATGTCAATTACCACCAGTATGACATTCACCCCCGGTAGAAATTGGTAATCTCTCAGTAAAGTCCACAATATATATAAATATATGGTAATTTCTCTTCTTTTTATAACATGAGATTTAATAAAATTGATTTCTTTTAAAAATCTAAAATTCATAAAAAGTTATAGATTTTTTTCCTAATTCATGTTGGTTAAATCATTTTTCTTATGAAATTAAAATATTTAATATCTCAATAATAAAACAAATACATTAAGTTTGTCAAAAATATTTTTAGGATACCAAAATCATATTTTTCTATTTAAGATCTCACTTATGTTAGTTAGAAACATAGTTTATAGGATACTTTTTATACAAAAACTATTTATAATTTTTCACGTTAGTTAGAAACCTTACTATTTAATTTTAATTTTTAATGAGTTTTTAATTTTTAAATCAGAAATTTTTCTTTTTAGTTAAAAATTCTCAATCCTAACAATATATGGTTGTCCATATTTCTGCATAAACAAACAACTCGTTCTG